>JAZHYW010069262.1:0-14058 GCA_037355805.1 Ixodes ricinus
AGAGCTCCAGCAAGGTTATTGCGCGTGGAGAAAGACTAAAGTTCCCTTTATGCATTGCGGCAGCGGTGGCGTAGTCAAACTGCCTGGTGAGATCGGTCTATTAGAAACTTGCTCAGCATCATTCAAAACCCCTAAATCAGTCATTTTCAGAAAGACTTTGAGCGCGTGAAAAGCGTAGTAGTGCACTAAAGTTACCACTCGTGGAGCAGGTGCAAGGCTGGGGCTAGATAAGAGACGGAAAAATCGCGCGGGCGCCTTATCTCAACCTCTAGCTTTGTACCTGCTCCACGAGCGGTAACTTCCAGTGCACTACTACGCTTGTCACGCGCTCAAAGTATTACTGAAAATGACTGATTTAGTGGTTTTCGGTGACGCTGTGCAAGTTTCTAATTGGAACCATATGTCTATTTTAATTAATTAAAAAGTTAATTAACGAATTTTAATTAATTGACCAATTGATCGTTACGATTAGCCCCTATAATATGTCCCCCTGGCCGTATAACTCACCTCCACAAGCAGCATAAGTGTAACTTTCACGGCTTTTTTTAAATAAATCTGTTTCGAATAAAAATAACACCCGGTATAGTTAATCGTTTCACGGCGTAAATAGTGTATATGGCCAGAACAACGCGAAAAATATATTCAAAATTTAGAGATTCAAACCGGTTCGAACCGGTTCGAACCGGTTTGAACCGTTATTTTATGGTCCCCGGAACTGAACCGGAACCGAACCGAAAGCCGTGAACCCGAACTGGAACCGAACCGATAAAAATTTCGGTTCGACACTCTGGCGCCCACTGGTCTTCAAAGTCGGCCGCAGGAGCTTCCGAGGGCGTCCAAAGCACGCACCCGCACCCCGGCCACTTATTTGGACTGGCTAGGCGATAGCACACATAGCAACGGCGACCACACGTGATTGGTTGGATACAGAAAGCGATTGCGTGACGTAACTCCTGGCAACCGAGGTGCAGTTGGGCACAGCGGAGCAGGCTACTTGGGCCGCCGGCGGGGCGCCGCGAAGCGTCGTGTACTGTTGGGTAAAAGTTGGATCGTCTTGTTATGAGCCATCCGCAGACTGTCGCCGTGAAGATCCGTGCATGTTGGGGCCGGTGTGGGTTAAAGAGGCCATGAAACGATTTTTGAACTTTCGATAAATATTACGCACAATCACATCCTAACGTTAAAACTGAATAAACTGCTTTAGTTATTCTTTTGAAGCATCGGCAGTCGGCACATAGAATTTGAGAAGCCAGAAAAAGCGGTCACGTGGCATCGTGACTATTCACAGCAGCCAACGTTAATCATAGCCACGTGCTGAGGTCGGCAAAGTAGAAAATACTTGCCGAGCTCAAGGATTTGTTCGAGTTCGGCTCATTCTCATGACCGCAGTGGTTGAACACGAGTTACTACCCTAGTGTCAACCGAGGAATTGATTGTTACGAGCCAAATTCGAGTGCTCACGCAGTTCTCGTGTCCAATTTATGAGCTGCGCTCGACTGTCGTCAGGCGGGTGCCTTTGATCCCAGAATTACGTCAAGCTTTGCGAAGGAAAGACTGAAAGAAATAGACCCATTTTATTATGGAAATTTCATTACGACCAAGTGCTTTTGAATCAGTGGCGGTCAGTGCGAGTATATCTCGGCCAAACGAGGACCAGTACGCCTCTTTCATATCATGAACAATACAACCTGATATCGTTTCTTGAGCACATTAACATGCGCACCAGTGAAACACCAGCCGTCCCCTGCTGTGTGTCGTCGAAACGGGCGAAGAGAGTCGTCGCCGGCGATCTTCCGTTGCTAGGTGTCACGTCAAGGAGTCGCGCCTTATAACGAGCTAATCCTGTGTGTACTCAGTTTGTATGCGTCCTTCTGCCTAGCCTCTCGAAATAGGCACCCCGCCGCCATTTTTCGACGCTTCCAGATTGTGTTTCCAGAGCACTATATAGCTCCTACGGAGCAGAGTAGCGCAATCCTTTGATCCGCGTGTTTTGCCGACAACATGGCCGACAAAGCAGCTCGGCGCGAGTCACGTGGTACTCAGGGTTCCAGGAGGTGGCCCGCCCTATGGAAGAATACATGGAGATCGACGCAACACGGCTAATTAAAAAATAGACGGCGAGTTCACACTTTTCAAAACTAGTCTGTCGTGAAGTTGGTAAAGCACTAATAATAATTGCCTTTATTTCCATCAAAGATGGGGGAGATCAAGGAAAAAAGCTGCTATAGAGCAGCTTGACGAGTCCTCGACCCCCTACAGACAGTGGTTGAGCAAAAGTATTTTTTTTAGTGTACATAAGGAGCAAAATCGAGTCACTGATGCAGAAATGCAGAAACATGGAAGCCATCCTACAAGGTAATCACAGTAGGTCAGTGGTGACTTACAAATTCGCAGGGCAGTCACAGACACAAAAAATCATGATAGCAAAAAACAAAAACAAAACACTCTAAATGACAAAAACGAAAAAAAATTGGAACGTCCATTTTCTAAACACTTTAACAAAGTTTTAATAATATAGGATGCGTGTGCAAATTTTGAGAAGGCAATTTCCAAGGCAATGGCGTTTGAAGCAGACGATTTTTGCACGCAGCGGAGATGGGCTCTTTCGGTTGGCCGGAGTGGGTCACGTGGACGCTGTGACGTCGCCGCGTCGTCTGCTGCATGATGCCGCTCGTGCAATTTTTGAAAACCAATTACGTCCTTACTTGGCACACAACTCAGCGCAAATGAGTCGAAAACGTTCCTTTATTATGTCAAAACTATTGTCGTTCCGTACATCTCCACAACATTGAAGAAACAACGATTTTCTCAACGTTCCCCATGCATTTCTGACCGGAGTTGGAACCTCCGGGCGTTCGCCACTAGTCGCCGAAAGACGGCGTTCCAGATTGCGCTACTCTGCTCCGAAGGAGCTGTATAGTGATCTAGTGTTTCCTAGTCAGTTTCCAAAGTCAGTGGGGCTGTGGCTCCATCCCGTGGGGACGTCGCAAACTTTCACTACGTTCAACTTCAACACAGGTACCGGGGCAGTAAGGCTAACAAATAATTAACCTAGATGAAAAGGTTCAATGCATTTCTGCAGCTCCGGAAAGGTGGGGGACGCTATATCGCTGATCCGAGTTGGTGTACGAATGGGCCCATGTCGCAGGCGAGAGATTAATATGCAACGAGAAACACCAAAACATCTCCTGTAAGGTATGCACACAATTTTTTTCTAGCTTTAGCTGCAGGAAATCACCAAAACTACCCATTGTATGTAAAAACCTAAAGTTGGCCCAAGCAACTTTATCTTTTCGCCGCAAAACAAACACTTCCATCCTTTCGTCTGCCGTCCTTTTGTGCTCTTTTCTCGATTTTTTTCTCGGTCTTTCTTTCAAGATTACCGATGACAGGCCTAAAGATTTACGCGTTCTCCTCACCTCCTTACACCCTGGCGCCCACTGACGGGTACTGAACTGCCTCGGGTATAGGCTATATAGTTCTGAACTGCGACATAAGACGTCTCACGACACAACGAAAAAACGTTGGAAAGTTTTACTCTTCAGGAGATCATTGCAGATAAATTATTTTGAGTGGTTGATTGAGTGTACTTATCCGAAGAAGCTTACATTATTGAGAAACACTGTTATCGTGATGGAACGTCACCGTCTCAACAGGTGGCTCATTTAGAGGTGGGTCAAAATGTCAAGCCGGCAGTTCGCCATGTGAAACCGGTTTATAGTGAGATTTATTCCCTTTGTGTAAGTTTTCTTGCGTGCCCCTCTTCGAGTAAGACGCTGTCACGTCAAAACGCACTGTTAAAAACACTAGCAATGTGTTCCTTGCAAAAAGACAAAAAACAACATGAGCTAGACAAGTGATTAGGTTGTCCTTATACTTTTTCGCCTAAAAGGATAAAACGATGAGTGGATACCTTTATTGATAAATTTGTGCACCACATCTGAGTATATAATGAAATGTAAAAGCATCCAGACAGTAATTTTGTGTCAGATGAATAAGATTGGTAAAAATTGATCATCTCAAAGACGTATTGTAGAAGTAGTAAGTGCTCGTTACAATATTAGATGTTGAGCGTCATTTTCATTTGATGTGTTTGTCTCTTGTATAGTTTTGTCCTCTCGTGTTACTGTCATGTCGTAAACAAGAGACTATTGTTCCAAAGTGTGAATAATATTTTTAAGCATTTTCTCCACGGCCATTGCCGTCTTCAATGACGAATCTTCCACTATGCAAGAAAACATTGCTTTGCTCTTCTTACGGCTCTGAAAGGTGTTTATGCTTTAACAATATTTCAGAAACTTACGTTAAACGGGTGCTTAAACCAAACTTATGTACTTATTTCTTCATTCAGGTGTGGTCCATTTTGTTCCGGCAGCCCAGGTCTAGATTAATGTTTCTGGGCAGCTAGCAGAAACACCAGGAAAACTATTCCTTAAATAAATTAGCAAACGCCAAGACTGCCTCTAGTGGCGGTCAAGGAAGCTCTTTTGGAATGCCGCCACGTCTTGAGCATTTAAGAAAGGCCTCGTGGAGTTAATTAGTACCAAATGTGTCTGAGCGGAGGACGCTAACAAGTTTAATGCGTTGTTTGCGTTAAAAATTACATACTGTTTTCACATTGTGCATTCCACACCTTCAAGTTTACTGGTCTTTGCAGACGTTAGGAAGGACCTTCCTAATGAAACCTAATCTGTAAAGCTTTTCAAGTAACAGAGAATGATCAAAGGTATCAAAAGCCTTCGATAGATCTATAAAAAGTGCTAAGGCAATCTTGTCATTGTCTCGTGCTTCGTTAACACGGTCAGAAAAATCTTCTAAAAGTGTATTAGTACTTTTTTTTGCTGTCGAAAACCAATTTGCGTGCTAGAAAATAAAATAATTTATCACAAAAAAACTGGTCATTGTTATTTGCACCCACTTTTCGATTATATGAGCTAATACAGGTAGAATCGAAATGGGTTTGTAGCTCTCCAATTCCTAATTTTTTCCATTTTCTATACACTGGACGTATAATAGATATCTTCAAGCCCTTAGGAATTCTTGCGGTATGAAAGGTGTCATTATTATTTTCATTAAAACGTGTTTTAATTTATCAAAATTATATCGAATATCTCCTATTCTAATATTATCAAATCCTGGTGTTTTAGTTATTGGCATAGCATTTGTCATCCTAAAAAGTTCGCTCTTCGTCATCTGAGGTAAGTACGCAGAACTAGAGCATCTGCCCTGTGGAGTGACAGGATTGGGACCAGTCAGTGAAATGTTATTTTTTCATACTTCTTACGGAGTCAACAAAACACTTATTAAATGATTCTGATAACGTTGAATAAGAATCTAATCCAGGAATTGTTTTTTTTTTCTGAATTGTATCATCCACGTTATTTTTTTACTTTCTACCAGTTAATTGGTTTACTAGAGTCCATGTCTTTTCATGTTTCTTGTCGAGGAGGTAAACTGATTTCAATAATGTTTCCCTTTTTCTAAACGTATTTTTGCTTCACTTTCTTGCGCACTGCACAAAATTCATTTCTTAGTTCTGTGTTCTCGGGATTTTGCTTACATCTGCTCCAAAGCCTTTCCTTTTGATGACACAATTCTAATATTTCCTCGTTTATCCAAACATTCTCAGGTTTTCGTTTCTTCAACTTTATTTTTTCGGGTACCTTTAGAATAAATATCTTGAAACGTGTCCACTAGTTTATCATACGCTACAATGTGATTGAACTCCCGTAAAGAATTCCAATCGAACGATTGTATTAAGTTATCGATTGCTTTAGTATCTAATATAAGTTGGTACCTAATTTCTGAAACCACATTTTCAGCAGTAATTTCGCCTAATATTGAGAGTACAGTATTGCAATGGTCAGCTACTTTTTGCTTAATGACTCCAGACAGTGTTTTTAAATTACAAATTCTGATAACTATGTGGTCAATACATGAGGTTGTAATTTTCTTACCATAATATTCCTCCCTCATATAATTTTGAATGACATTTTCTAGACCAAAAGAAGCGAGGGTATCAAGATAAAGCGGTACTCTCTGTTTATTTTCATTTAGAACATCAATATTGAAGTCTCCTGCCAGAACTAGGTATTTTTTGTGATTAAATGTTTGAAGGAATTGTTCCAATTCATTACAAAATATAGGTATATTTGAACTGGGTGGCCTGTGTACAGTATACATAACGTAAGAAAAACTCAATTTGTGCACAATAGCAGCACATACGTCTGCTTGTACAAATGAAACATTTCTTTTTTTCTGATAGGCATTTGTCATTTATGTACATCATAATTCCGCCACCTTTCCCAGGTAGCACAAAGTTCTGGGCCAAAATTTGGCTTTTGTCTGGGAGTTTAGGGCCTTGAAAACCCGAAGAAGCCAAGTAGAGCCAAACCTGAGCTTCCTTGACAGCAGTCTGGGTATTTTGGCCCTAATTCATCAAACAAGTGCCAAACTTACGCTTCACTGCCTAGTAGTTTGGCTGTCATCTGGCATCTTTGGGCCTATATCGCCTACCTAATGCCAGAGTTAGGCTTAATGCCCGGTAGTTCGGCTGATATTTGACATTTTTGGGCCGTAACCGCCAAACAAATGCCCAAGTTAGGCTTAACGTTTTGATAGTTCGATCTCTCACCTGGCACCTTCGGGCCAAATTAGCCACAGATGTGCCAGAGTTAGGCTTACTGCCTTGTAGTTCGGCTGACATCTGGCATCTTTGGGCCCGAGTCACCGGGGAGCGTAGATCCCTGGGGCGGCAGCTCGGAGGGTCGCTGTAACCCTACCGCTTCTACAGTGCTTTAATTTCTTCTGAGAGGCACCTCCTCTCTCACCGTGTGTTCCTCTTTACTCTGGGGTTAAGTTGGACAAGTTTCTAGAGTAATTAGGCCCAGAGGTCATGATGCCGGCTACCTTCAGGAACTTATGCGGAACACGACTTTCTCTTCGTCTTCTTAAGGTGCAACCCTACCCTGCATGACGTTTTGGTGCTTTTTTGATGGCTTATAACTTACTTTCTATGTGTCTTACAAGTATAAAATTAATATCAAATTAAAGAGCTGTTTTTAACGATACTTTATTGTCTCGATATTACGATTAGTTTTAGTTGTTAGTTAATTATTAAGCTTTCAATAAACCGCAGTCTCTAATACTGAAAAAATAATTTCTCGAGTTCTAACGTCCCATCGTCCAAGATATTTTACGTGAACGTTCGGTAGGATGTAATAAATTAGTAAGTACGCAAAGAACTGTACAGTTCTTTGCGTAAAAAAAGTAAAGTTTAAAATGGTATTATTTTTGGCGCTATAAAAAACTCACGTCAACTAATCAAAATAACGAGACATTAAATTATGAAGAATCCTTCGACATTAAATTTTCTAGAACTTCCATATTGATATATTACACGTTAAGAAGGTTAAGAAGACCTCAAACTTTTCCTATTCAGTTACGGCAAATTGCAGTTTATAATATTGTAGTTTCTTCAGACGTGAGCTCGAAGCGCAGGCAACTGGCACCTCTGCACGAGAACTGGCGCAGCTGTGCACGTTCCAAAGAAAGCTCGTGCAGAGAAAACAAGCAAGAGACCAGCGATGCCAAATTCATGATATAGAAAAATACTCCGACCGTATCGAAGCGCCACCACACACAATTTCTCGCATTGATGTACAGGCTTGGAAGGCGATCCCACCGCCATCTGTTGGTTCAGAATCACACTAACCAAGGGTGGGGTTGCACCTTAGAAACAAGTTTGTATAGACAACAACTTAAATATTGTGAGCCAAAACGTATTTCAATTGGATCATTACAGTTATTTCTAAGCAAGTATAATTGCACACAATTTGAATCGCAGCGGTCGAGGAACAGTTGTTCAGGATGGCTGAGGCGGCTTTGGGCATGGTTGTGTGGTCGCACCCGCATACGCGGCTAAATAAGTCCCACTGCTCGTCGGCGAGAGTGAAGGGCACAAGGAAACCACTCTCTAGCCCGGTCATAGAAGAACATGGCAGGCAGCACTGAGCACCTCGCTTGATTTTATTTCGCAACACTAATTGCGGGGACCCCGAAAAACGAAAGAGAAGCGCTAGGAAACTTCACGAGTTGTGATCCTGGGCCGGCTTGCTAGAACAGTGTCTCAGCTGAGTGAAAGAAAGCAGTGCAACGGGTGGGGCGTGCGACCGTCTTGAGACGCGGCTTGAGTCCCGCTCAGCGCGAGCGCTGGCTTTGGCAGTGCTTTCTTCCTACAGTCTCAGCTGAGACGCTGTTTCTTGAAAGTCAGACCTGGCTGCTTATTATTAGCTGCAAAGGACAAGAGTCATGGTTGCTGTAAATTGCGAAGTGGAAGCTTGGAGTAGTTGCATTATTAAACTAACACTATGAAAGTTTGTCGTCTGACGTTATTCTTATTTGAGTAAATTAAATAAAAATTAATCCAAAGAAAGACGACCTATTGAGGGTTTCGCACATGTGCAACGCTTTCGATGAAGCACTTCATGAAAGGGGAGTCTAATAGACCCTTGTACTGAGCCTCAGATTTGAGCCTTAATGACTGAATGTTTGTTGCCTTACCATGAGGACCAGTCACTGCGGTTTGCACATAACACTCTCTGCAAGTTGTCTACGAGTAGAGTAACGTTAAAACTGAAAATCTCTAATCCCTGCACGATGCCGAACAAAACTGAACGAGCGCGTTGGAAAGCTGGAACTTTAAAAAATGTGTGTTGAAAAGCTTGGAGTGAAGGGAAAGAAATTTCTTTTCGTAGGCACCATCCTATGTAGTTTAATATTTGCACATTTCGTGGTGTCGGAAGATGGCGGGCAGCATTGAATAGCTTATTTATAGGCACTAGGTGTTTTCGAGAACTTGCACGTGACCCTACTGACGCGCTTCTTTTTTCTTGCAAGATTAAAAGTTGGTTCAGACACTTGCGTTTGAGTGCGTTTGACTGCGTTGCGTCGAGAACCAAAATCGAGTCACAGGCACATCTGTGCTTCGTATGAAGCGTGGAATCCAATTCAAGGAATCATTTTAGCACACGGTATAAGCAGCAGGGATGTCCTGGTTTCTCGCAGCCACGACGCAGTCAAACACAACTGTCTGAACCAGGCTTAACTGTGACTCACTGCAAGAACGAGAGAGTAGGGCGAGGAAATATTTGAGAAAAGAATCCTCTGCGTCAGGGACAGAATCAGCGCCACTTTTCCCGAACTTCACAACCTCGAATTTCAGCCACCTTTCAAAAGATGGCGCGAGTGCGCGTCGTCTGCTACAAGATAGGCCATTTCTATTATTTAGGACAATTAGTACGCTTTAAAAAAATTACAATAATAGAAAGTGATTTGAATCAGGACGGGAAAGGCTCTAATTAAAGAATCGTTGTTTAAATAGCTGTCATCTTCTTTGAAACCGGTTTCTTGCGTACAAAGTCGAGCCTCAAAATTGTCCCATGATTTAAAATTATTAAAAAAAATTGAGTATGAAAACAAACACAAAAATCATGCTAGCAGTGAACCAGCTCAGTTCCTCTAGCATACAATTTAAAAAAATAATAAATCAGATGCCCGAACGGTGTCTCAGAAAACCAAGAACGCGTGAACAGAATTCGTTGAAATGTTATCACAATCAAGTTGTGTTTACAAGAAAACTGCTGGCGTGCACTTCTAATATATTGTACGCTGAGCTCCTATGTTTACCAGGAGCATGCCCTTAAATGTGGTTGCTACGTTATGATGTGACACTGAGCATACAAGACTTCAAAATCGCATAAAAAAGGCTCTTTTGAATAAATATTAAAAAATGTGAGTGTGCCAATAAAGAAAAACACGTGTACACAGAACTCAACGGAAGTTCTTCATCTATCCAATAAATATGTAAGAACGCGCCTTGGATGCCATACAAGTCTAGAAAGTTGGAATGCATAAAGGTATGTCTTTGAAAATATTGCCGCGGGCGCAGCTAACCAAGTAGGCAGCGCGCCCGTGGCATAACGGTTATCGCTCTTATCTTCCACGCAGAAGGCCAGGGTTCGATTCCTGGCCGCGCGTACACATTTTGTTGACGCTGTAATGTGATGTTCTAGCAAATTCGAGAGCCGCCTTGCTAATTCGAGGTTAGAATGTTCTACGAACCGAACCTTCTACGCCGAATGTTCCGGAAGCCCACGCGTGTACAAAGGGGCTCCGCGTGGCGAGCCGCAGTCAGTTTTCGCCTCAGCGTTCGATCCTGCTGCTTCGCCGCTTTCGACGCCCGCGACGCTCTGTTGTTATCTTTCTTTTTCCCTTTATTTTTGGGCACAAGTTCGCCCCATTAAACCTTCAGTTTACTCAGTCATTCGCCGCCTCATCACTTGTCATTCGTGACATTTTGGTGGAGGTGCGGGGTAACGCATGCCCCTGCCGCGTACCCCTCCGAGTTCCGACAGTGCAAGTCCGAACACAAGCCCCCAAGAACCCAACGAAGACCAGACCGAGCTCCGATCAAGTCGCCGGAACCTTGGCCTACCCCGGAGTTAGGACCCTTGCCACCTAGGACCAGGCAAACAAGGACGACGACGATGGCCGACCAGGCCCAGACCCCGGCCGCTCCTGCCGTCGTATACCTGCCCGTGGCCCCCAGAACTCCGACGCCTTTCCACGGAGACGCCCACGAGGACATCGAGGACTGGCTGCAACACTATGAACGTGTGGCCCGCCATAACGGCTGGTCGGCTGAGCACTGCTTGCAGAACCTTTACTTTTCGCTGGAAGGGACTGCGAGGCACTGGCTGGAAAACCACGAGGCTTCTTTGACGTCGTGGGAGGTGTGCAAGCAAGAACTGAAGAAGACGTTTGCCTGCCAACACCGACGCGAGAGGGCCGAAGATATCCTTCGAACAAGGACCCAAGGCCCGAATGAAAGCATCACCAGCTTCGTCGAGGATGTTTTGCGCCTAGTCGCTCGCGCCGACCCTCAAGCCACCGACGAAAAGAAGCTGCGGATACTAATGCGAGGTGTAAAGGACGACATCTTCGGTGGTCTTGTTCGGAACCCCCATCGACTGTCGAAGATTTCGTCACGGAGGCCACGAACATGGAACGTGCCCTCCTCGCAAGAGCCAGCCACTACCATCGGCACTCGAGCGTAGCTGCTGCTTCTGCATCGGGCTACGACATCAGTCCAAGCATCCCCGGCCTTCGCGACATCATCCGTGACGTCGTCCGGGAGGAGCTTAAGAAGCTCCTGCCGACTGCTGAACGCCCGGCCTCAATCTCCATTGCCGAGGTGGTCCGAGACGAGGTTCAGCGAGCGATCCAACCAGATGTCCCTGTCACCGTGGCCGCACCCGAAGAACCGACGCTGACCTACGCCGCCATGGCCCGACGACCGCCGCAAGCTCACCGCCAGGTCACGGCACCACCCCGACGTGAACCTCCAGCGCCGCAGTATTCCCGACGCCAGGAAGATCGGGCGCACGGCCACCCGGAACCAGCAGCGCCACGAAAGACCGACGTGTGGAGGACGGCCGATCGACGCCCGTTGTGCTATCACTGCGGTGAAGCCGGCCACATTTACCGCCGATGCCCCTACAGACAACTGGGGCTGCGCGGGTTCCACCCGAACGACCCGCGCCCAAGGTACGACGAGCGCCCTCGCGACATCGAGGAGTACCTCCGACGCTCGCCCTCCCCAGTGTCGTCTCTCCGCCGTGAAGCCCGCTCCCCATCGCCACGACGTTCAGCGTCCCCAGCGCCACGACCCCGCCGAGAGAGCCTGTCTCCCCTGCGTCGCCGGGAAAACTAAGTGCGGCAACGCCTGGAGGTGGCGTTGCCGAAGACGACCGAAGTAAAGAGCCTCCAAGAACGACGGAGCGCTCCCACTCTCCCGACGCTACGCATCGCAACGACGCCCCTGAAACGGTGTCCAACAACCTAAACGTCGTCATCGACGGCGTCGACGCATCAGCACTCGTGGACACCGGAGCAGACTACTCAGTCTTGAGTGGGAGGCTCTCCCGCCGCCTTCGAAAAGTCATGACGCCGTGGGACGGACCCCAAATACGAACCGCCGGAGGACACCTCATTACACCAGTCGGGAGATGCACTGCTCGCGTCGAGATCCACGGTGAGACGTGCCCTGTGAAGTTCGTCGTTCTGCAAGACTGTGCGAGGGATGTTATCCTCGGAATGGACTTTCTTTGCGAGTATGGCGCCGTCATCGACCTCGGAGCAAACCGGTTGACACTACGAAAACCTGTTTCACCACCGGAGGAACCCAAAGCGACATCATCCGCGGTCCGAGTTCTCGCAAGTCACGTGAACTTACCGCCGCGGTCGAGTGTTTTCGTGCCCGTCGGGATCACCGAAGCTTTCTGCGGCGAAGTTCTGCTCGAGGAAGCCTCCAGTTGCTCCTAGGAAGAGGAATAGGCGTCGCAAGAGGAGTAGCGGAACTTCATGATGGCCGCACTGTGGTACTCGTGACGAACTTTCGGAATGAAACGCAACACCTCACGAAAGGTGCAGCCGTTGGCCACGTCGAGGACCTCCAAAACTCCGCCAAAATCGCCGCCATTACTGACGAACCCTCGACACCTCAGCAAGACAGTACGTCGCCTGCGCAGCTCGACATCGACCCTAAGCTTCCGGGCCCGAAACGACGGCAGCTGATTAACCTCCTCGCCGAATACCGCGACTGCTTTGCTACGTCGTCGAAGGTGCGCCAAACAGCCATTGCGAAGCACCGCATCGTTACCGAGGACGACGCGCGCCCTGTGCATCGATCACCGTACAGAGTCTCCATTAAAGAAAGGGAGGTGATCCAGGAGCAAGTTCAAGAGATGCTGAACGACGACATAATCCAGCCATCAAGCAGTCCGTGGGCCTCTCCAGTCGTACTGGTTAAGAAGAAGGACGGAACGCTTAGGTTCTGCGTGGACTACCGACAGCTGAACGCGGTGACGAAGAAAGACGTCTATCCACTCCCCCGCATTGACGACACTTTGGACCGGCTGCGCCACTCTCGATACTTTTCATCGATGGACCTGAAGAGCGGCTACTGGCAGATCGAAGTCGACGAACGGGACCGAGAGAAGACAGCTTTCGTCACGCCGGATGGACTGTACGAGTTCAAGGTTATGCCCTTCGGACTGTGCACGGCGCCAGCAACTTTCCAGCGTGTCATGGACACCGTACTGGCAGGACTGAAGTGGCAGAGCTGTCTCGTCTACCTCGACGACGTCGTAGTGTTTTCCGGCGACTTCGACGAGCACTTGCGACGACTCCGAGCTGTTCTCCAGGCCATACAGACCGCCGGACTCACCCTGAAGCCGTCAAAGTGTCGGTTCGCCTATGACGAACTGAAATTCCTCGGTCACGTGGTTAGTAACGAAGGCGTTCGCCCCGACCCAGAGAAGACTCGCGCCGTCGCAGCATTTCCAGCGCCGAGAGACAAGAAGGCCGTGCGAAGGTTCCTTGGATTATGTGCCTACTATCGCCGCTTCGTTCGAGATTTCGCAAGGATTTCCGCACCGCTCACAAACCTCACGAAGGACGCCGAGAAGTTCGAATGGGCCGAGGAGCAGCAGCAGGCATTCGACGAGCTGAAGCGACGACTGCAGACTCCTCCTGTTCTTGGACATTTCGATCAGGATGCGGAAACCGAAATTCACACGGACGCCAGTAACGCTGGACTTGGCGCGGTACTGGTGCAAGTGCAACAAGGCACCGAGCGAGTTATCGCCTACGCAAGTCGGACACTGTCCAAAGCGGAGAAAAATTACTCCACGACTGAAAAGAATGCCTTGCGGTCGTCTGGGCAATCACGAAGTTTCGTCCGTACTTGTACGGGAGCCCGTTCCGTGTAGTCACGGACCACCACTCGCTCTGCTGGCTTGCGAACCTCAAGGACCCGTCAGGACGACTCGCTCGATGGAGTCTCCGACTACAGGAGTTCAACATGACTGTGGTCTACAAGTCAGGCCGCAAGCACAGCGACGCCGATTGCCTGTCCAGAGCCCCTGTCGAGACATCCTCCGGCAGCATCGACGACGATGACGACGAGTGCTTCCTTGGGGCGGTCAACACCGACGA
>JAZHYW010069263.1:0-16232 GCA_037355805.1 Ixodes ricinus
CCACCGATCGCCCCCCCCCCCCCCCTTATATAAGTATTTGAAGATCGACGATGGACGTCGATCGTCTCGAGGTAATGTAACGTAATAACATTATATAAATAATAAACATATTGAAGGATTGAACGACTCAATTTTTCAATTCTTGGATTGTAACATGGCGGTAGCCTATTGTACTTACTCTTGATGAAGAGCAATTTGAGGTGACGAGGTAATGATTAAATGATGAGGCTCTAGAAGGACGACGATATTAGTGGGTGTCGAACCACAACGTACAGTGCCAGACTTGTTTCAAGTATCGTGTTCCCAAAGACCTTTCTTCACCCGCAACAGAATATGGTAGAATCACTGAGGATGCTGCTTTACAACTGTACGTGGAACAGGAAAACTGCAATGTGCAGAAGTGCGGCTTATTCGTTAATATGAAGGACGGATTTCTAGCAGCATTCCCTGATTGACTACTTGGAACAAATGGCCTCGTTGACGTAAAGTGTCCCCGTTCCAAAATATTCTTGGAGCCTACTGAAACCGCAAAGGAGTATGAGGCGAAAATAAGAAAAAGGAGCCTGGTGTGAAAGTTCCAAATCACCACCACAGCCTCTACTACCAAATACAAGGGCAGTTACACAATACACAAAGAGAGTTTTTTGATTTCGTTATATTTACACTCAAGGGCATTGATATCCAACGTATTCAGAGGGATGACACCTTCTTGTCAACCATAGGGCCTTTTCTACTCAAGTTTTACATGGAAGGCCCGACTTCCGCTGAAATTCCTCACGTAGACGAGTTGTCCGACCGAATAAACTGCCATTACTCCAGATCTGGGAATCTCTCGATCTTCATTCATGGCCATAGTATCATGAGATCGAGGGGTGTGGCTCTTCGTCCGCCGAACATTGCTTCGGCGGGTGTTTTTACCGTGTAAGATGAGACCGTCGCGTGCTGCTGGAACAAGAACCTGGCGATTCTTCACTGAACTGCTTCTTCCGTAAGCTTCAAGAAGGCTTTCTTCGTTTCGCACACCATCTGTTCTGCTTGCCCGTTAGTTGCAGGATGGTATGGTGCACTAATGTGATGCCTAATGCCGTTTTTTTTTTTTGGGGGGGGGACTTTTTTATTTTATTTGAAGCAAGATTTGGCGCGTTATCAGAGAAAAGTATTTTCGGTAGGGCAGAAGTAGGGAAAAGAGAGCGTAGAACGTCAATGACGCGTATGTACGGATCGTGGCAGGCATCGTGTAAACTTCCAACCACTTAGAGTACGCATCGACCATGACTCCGCAGATGCGGATACGTTTCGCCACCCACAGACTGAATAGTGGATCGTTTTCAGTTACAGTTCATGATGGCGCTGAACTCGAGGAAGCCTTCGACTCTTTCCACAAAGTTATCCCAGGTGCAGCACTTTTGTCGAAAGCGGAGTGTTCGAAACGTCGACAACGTCGGTAGCCACGTGCTGTGCTTGACACTGGACGCTTACCATTCGCTGAGAAGAAACTTGCTTGTTCGTCTGCCAGGAGTCGTCCGATATCAGGTCATCACCGCTACTCCATCTCCCGACAAAACAGGTCGTCATTGTCCGCATGTCCATAGTTAGCAATCACGTGAACTTATAAATTCCCATACGCTCATAACTTGCCGTCGCTAAACGCCGTTCATTCATAGCGTCTTCATTGCAAATAAACGTCTTCCTATTTATTCTGATGGTTTCCATCATACTCCTCCTAAGCTGTACTTACAACATTATATGTGTCGGTACTTCCGAAAATATTGCAACGGCGTTTGTTTTCTGGGAACTATAATGTAACAACCTTTACAAAATCTTCCGGATCCCGTGAAACACAATATTTCGTTATGTCACTTTTCGGTCGTCATTATAATGGTGAGGGTAAGTACCGTAAATTGCGAAGCAGTTTACTTGACGTCCGCTTCCATTGGTGTCTTGGAAGATTGAGTCTACTGAGCGTGCATTCCTGCAGAAGAAGTTTTCATTGAAAGAATATTGACACGTCAATCAACAATTGATTCCTTCTTGGTAAGATTTATTGCGAAAGCCCGTGACAACCGCCGAACCGCATCTCTTTATATCAGAGAACAATTTATACAAAGCCTGACATTCTCGCATACATGCGTTTGCTGGGCCACGCTATTGAGCCAGCTGAGCACAGCTGGCAGCGGCGCGAGCAAGGCCACGAGGGGAACGTGATGGTGCTCGAGCCATCCCACCATGAACCAATGTTTCGGCCACCCCACGGGTGCGTGTCGCCATCTATTGGTTGAACTAACGCCTTGTTCAAGATGGCTGCCGTGGGACCGCAGCCTTGAGAAACCGATTTTCGCGGTCGATTTAAAGAGCCTGACCACTATTTGGGGACACCCGGTACCTTACTCCGTTCGCTGCGGCTGGAACCTCCGCCTTCAGCGCGAGCTTTCTGCCCCTGCTAACACGAGTGGGAACGCGCAGGTACGGGCAACCAAAGCACTGCGGAAACCAGCGAGTTCGCGCTGAAGGCGGAGCTTCTAGACTTTGCTTCACTTTAAGTGAGAGCGTAGCAGAAGCTACGAGCACGATCTCAGGGCTTTCAGTGACCCTGCCAAGCACGCGCGTCGTGCAGTGCAAGCGTTGCTCAGGGCCGCAGGCTCTCGCTTGTATCATCGGCTGCCTGGCAGGAGATCGAACTACAAGGGGCGCTTAATAAAAGAAAAACGATCAGGCTTCACACCCTCAACCCGGAGCCAGAACAAGCGGCCACATAATCTGGTGCCGATTGTACGCCGCCGATGTCCCTATTGGCCCAAGCTACGGTGCCCCGCGCTGGGGTTTGCTGGGGCAGCACCTCCTAGAAAGCTTTCACACCTGCGCGTCATGGGACATGACATCACGTCTGGGAAGCCGGCACGGGCGCTGAATGGACGCGAGTGCCGCGTCAGCGTTCGTGGGGACTATGATAGGAAACGAGCCCCACGCGAACGCTGACGTGACACTCGCATCCAATCAGCACCCGTGCAGGCCTCCCGGACGTGACGTAATGTCACGTGACGCGCAGGCTTGAAAGCTGTCTAGGAGGCGCTGGCTAAAGTTGGTAAAGCACATTTGAATATCGTCATATCCTGAAAATCACCACATGGCTATCAACAATGCTACCGCAATGTATGCGCGCAGAAGGTTACCTTACAGGGGCATACACAGGAAAAGGTCCCGAGGAACAAAACCTATTTATGGTAATAGTAAAGTTTTAATTTAGATGCGTGATATGTTAGTTATATGCTATTACAATCCCCGGGTATATTACGTTTCTTTATTGTGGTGGAAATATATTCAATATTTTGCGAACTAAATCCACACCCTTAAAACAAAAAAAACAAACAAAAAAAGCCTGGCTTTGGGACAAAAGGCGCAGGTCCTTATGATTCAAATTCATATTATTTTTATGTTTTTGTCTGTCTATTGGCATCGCCGTAAATATTATGGTATACGCAGGTATTGAAATGAAATTAATGTTTTTCAGAAAGAAGGGTTAGGGCATAGGCGAGCTGGTGAATATTAAGCCGTGTACCCCCCGATTGGCGCAGTGCGAGGGTCGTACCAATTCTTAAAAAGGAAGTAAGCATAATATTGAAAACTACCGCCCCGTATCTCTAACGTGCGTTGTATGCAAATTATTTGAGCATATTATTTCTAAAGCATTATACAAGTATTTTGAATCCTCCAACATTTTTCATTCTAACCAACATGGATTTCGCCAGCAACTATCGACGGTCACGCAACTCATAGAAACATTTGACGATTTTGCCGCTTCTTCTAATGAGCGAGGACAGATTGATGCGATATGCCTTGACCTTTCTAAGGCGTTTGATAGAGTACCACACACTGAACTACTTCATAAACTTTCTTTGCGTGGTGTAAATCATAGCGTGATATTGTGGATCAGGGCGTATTTATCTAATCGGGTGCAGCATGTAGAGGTTAACGGTGACTGTTCAATAGTATCTGAAGTGCCCTCGGGCGTCCCCCAGGGGTCAGTACTCGGGCCAGTATTATTTTTAATTTACATTAATGATATCGCGGCAGAAATAAGCCAAGGGGTTACTGTGCGGCTATTTGCGGATGATTGTCTGTTATATTCAAAAATCAGGGAGGAAGACGACCAGCGCAGATTAAGTGCATCCGTTAGGTCTATTCAAGATTGGTGCTCAGAATGGAAGATGAAAATTAATACACAAAAAACAGTGTTTGCACGAATAACTAACAGAACTAAGAATGTTCTTTCTTTTACTTACGAGCTTGATGGGAGTCCTTTGGTTGAAGTTGATAGTTTTAAATACTTGGGTGTGACACTTTCTAAAGACTTAAGTTGGAGTAAGCACATAAATGAAATATGTCACAAAGCAATGAAAAAGCTTTGGTTTTTAAGACGAAACCTGAACAGTGCTCCGCCTCAAGTGAAGTTAATGGCCTACACAACGTATATTAGGCCTACCTTGGAGTACGCTGCATCGGTGTGGGACCCCTATAGAAAAAATCAAATTGGCGAACTCGAAAAAGTTCAGAGGAAGGCGGTGCGATTTATTTTATCCAAATACAAGCGACTTGATTCTGTCACAGATATGCTGAACAGCCTCAATCTCCCCTTACTTTCCGTCCGTCGAAAAATTGCTCGACTAAAGTTTTTCTTTATGTTTTCTCATCACCTGTATAATATCAACCCGGATTCTAGATTAACACATCGCGCATCGAGAGAACTCAGACACGTTAGTACTAATCAGTTTGAAGTGCCCAAATGTAACATTGACGCTTATAAGTCTTCTTTTTTCCCTAGAACTGTAAAAGACTGGAATAATCTCCCACAAAATATTTTGTCATTGGACTGTTTAGATGAATTC
Organism: Ixodes ricinus; assembly: GCA_037355805.1. Classification (NCBI taxonomy): domain Eukaryota; kingdom Metazoa; phylum Arthropoda; class Arachnida; order Ixodida; family Ixodidae; genus Ixodes; species Ixodes ricinus. The sequence continues at coordinate 4,884 of JAZHYW010069263.1, forward strand.
GAGAGCGCCCTTCTGAATATGTGTGATTTGGACTGATAAATTGTAGTTCAAATATTTTTGCTAAGTAGTAGATTTCATGTGCTGAGAATTCATTTTGTTCAGTGTTAGATAATATGTTGAATGTGTGTGCTATTTCAGCCCCTTTATTTTAGGTAGATGTCGCTGAATGCGTACTGTGTTGTAGCCCTGATGTTGTATGTTTGAGTGTTCTTCTATATACCCCACTTCTGTTAAAGCCCCGTACTTGGGATGAACAGTATTCACAAATAAAAAAAAAATCCGGACACACGGCACAAGAAGTATACACATAACACCGTCTCAGACACAGCTGAAAAGTTATGCACGTTTTTTCCGATGTAGTTTTTAGATTTTAAATCGTAGGTTCTAGATAATATATCGGCGATGAATAATATTTTTTTTTGGTGATACTACCATTTTTTTTTTCACTTCGGCTGAGGGCTGTTTCCTATAAAGGTAGTGTTGTGAATAAACTTCTTAGCTGTGTATGAGACGGTGTTATGTGTTTCCTTGTTGTTCCGTGTCTCCGGTTTTATTAAGTGGCTTAATCTTTTTCAGTGTTTTGCGGAGACCAGGCGAGAAATTGGGCAAGGAGCTCACGGACACGAAAGCATAAATTAGGGTGAGGAAGATAAATCAATTAACAATATTATACCCCTATCAGTACCGCCTGGGAAGGCACAAACAATTTAAAGCCAATTTGAAATAAAATAAAATTAGTGTGGCAAGTCCACCAAATGTTATTTTTGAAAAGTATAAAACCAATTGAGGGGAAGATGAATACTAAATCGTTAACGCGATACCTTAGCTTAGGGAGCGGGCTTCATCAACAACTTGTAATATGTTTGTGCTCTTTTCTTCTAAATATGGTAATTACTTTTCTTGTTCCTTGTGCTTGTTCTTGAGTTTTCTTTTTTGTCTTCGTTCTTGTTCTTTACTTTGTTTCTGTAAAAAATAGAAGTTTAATAGTGTTAAAATTAAGATTGTTTTTTATTTATCTAATGGAGTGCTTCTTTATATTAAATCATCTAAGTAAGTACAACCTTTTTTTCAGGTAAGTAATAGAATTAGTATATGTATACAATTTTATTGCTTTTTTCTTCATCTTATGTTTTTTCCTTATTATTTTTAAGACAACATGCAGAGATATAAGACAAAATCAATTCAAAACAAAACGAAAACCAAAGAAAACCTTATGTACAGGTATGTACATGTAATATTTCATACATTTTTTACATTTTGCATTTTACGTTTTGCAGAAGAGGAATACTTGTTATTTTTCAGGATGTCTATGGTGCATCCTTTCATGATTCCAAGGTATTTAAATTTATTTTCTTTATACACTGTCCTTTTTTCTTCATTTTCTAGACGGATGAGAAGGCCAGCTTTTGTTTTTGTCCGTGGCCTTTTTAATATCTCCCTAATAGTCTTTTGAGGCGACCTGTTTTCCAGGCGCGGCGGGAGTGGGCACCTCCCAGGTCTGTACCCTACTCCCAGGTGGGACATGTGATGTACCCCCTCCCCGCACTCTAGGCTCTTCCCCAAAATGATGTTTGTTGAATTTCAATTTTTGTTGTTTTGTTGTTTTTGTCTTGTTGCTTTTTTTTTCCTTTTAAGGGGGTATTGGCCATTCAGTTGGTGGTTGTCTTTTACCTCTTTTCTTTTTTCTTGGGGGGGGGGGGAGATTAGAAAGTAACCTGCCGCCCCCCCCCCCGCCCCGTGTTTCTCTTACGGTCTTTTGAGACAAACGGCCTTCCTGGTGCGGTAGGAGTGGGCACCTCCCAGGACTGTGACATGCCCCCAGGTGGGATACTTATGTCCCCCTTTCCACAGTCTAGTCTCTTCCCCATTTGTATTTTATTTCTTTATTTGATTGATGTTGTCTGGTTGTTGCCTTGTTTCCTCATGTTGTTGATGCTGTTGTTTTTGCTTTTGATGGGGGCTATTGATCGTTTAGTTTGAGGTTGCAATTTACCTGCTCTCTGCTTTATCTTTTTTTTTCTGGGATCAAGGAGTAGCCTGGCCTCCTTTCCCCTAGCACGAGCGTTGGTAGGCCGGAAGTGAAGCATAAGTCTTGTGGATCTCGTTGTTCTGTGTTAATATTATTTTATTTTTTCCATAGTTATGTTGTTTTTCATGTGTTTTTCTTTTTTTTATAGAAATTGTATTTTGAGAAGTTTGTGTAAAATACAATTATATTTTTTTATTTTTATTTTTTAAACCTGGGGTATGATAGGAGCCACCGTCTCCACCATTCTGGTTAGAATTCTCATGAACTTTTCATTGCTACAAAGTTTTCTTTTTATGTTCTATATTTAAAATTGGACTATTAAAGCTTTTAAGTTCTTGTCTACATATATCTGTATATGGACATTCTGCATAGTAATGCAAAACGTCTATAGCAATTTTTCCACAAGGACAGTCTGAATGTTGTATTTTACCAAATTTGAAAAAATAACAAGGAAAGCGTCCATGGTTAGTGAGTACTTGTGTTAGAAAATAATCTGAAGGAAAATAATCTGGTATAGCATTTATGTTTGGAATCCATTGGAAAAGAGGTGTATCTTTACCATAGGTTTGCCATTGTTTGTTCCATTCTGCATCTTTTGAGTTTAGATAGTTTTTGTTTTATACATTTCTTTGAATACTTGCAAGACAGGGACTCTCCATGTATTCGAGCTTCATTTGCTAGTTTGTCGGCGATGTCATTGCCGTAATTTTCACTATGGCTTTTAACATGATATAGATATATCATATGTTTTTCTGTTAAATGTTTTAGTGTTTGTTTAATTTGTTTACCTTAGTATTGTTATTGATTGGGTTGTCCAGGGCTTGTAAGGATGATAAACTGTTTGTTATTAAACTAATCGTATATTTTCCCTCTAATGTTTTAATGTACAGAAGTGGTTTATATATCGCGGTTAATTCTGCATCGTAGATTGTAGCATTATCTGTTAATTTATATTTTCTAAAAGTTGTTATTTCTGAGTTTGGTTTTAGTGCCACAAATGCAGCACCAACAGTGTTGTTGCATACGGATCCATCTGTATATATATATTTATGTCGGTGTTAATATTTCTGTTAGTGAAATTGGTAAATGAATAATGTAGTAATTTTGCGGGATGAATAGCTTTTATATCTACCGGAATATCTACTACTTCTTGATACGTTATTGCATCTTCAGCAATGGTCAAATGTTTTTGTAAGTTAAACAGAGAAAAAAGAGCTATTTCTTTTTCTAAGACTAAGTGGATATGAGTTATATTTGCTAGTATATTAAGGCTTATGTTGCTCACTGTGCGGAAGCCTTTTGCTATTTTAAGCAAATGGATCCTTTGGATGGAGATGAGTTTTCTTCTTTGATGGGAGTTTTTTTTTATTTTTATAATATACAGGACCTGCGTATGTAATCATTTTTTCTATAGATCGAAGATATAATTGACGAAAGTTGGTTGGAGTAAAACCCCAATTTAGACCTGAAAAGTTGCCTAATGCTAATGGAGTTAGTGTAACTTTGCGTTTTATATAACTAAGGTGTGGTAAGAAAGATAATTGACTATCAAAAATAACTCCTAAGAGTTTTAATTCTTTAGTAATTCTAATGGGTGTATTGACTAATTTTATTATTGGTGGTTTTTTATATGCATTACCAAGAAGTAAAAACTGTGATTTTAGAGGGTTAAATCTTACTTTATATTTTATACTCCAAGTGTCTATTATATCCAGAATTTGCCTAGCTCTAAATTCGAGTTCCCTTCTTGCTTTCCCCTTGACTAAAATCGTCAAGTCGTCAGCGAATGCTTGAATATGCACACCCTCGGGAACTGTTTCTGTAAGAAAGGTTGATATTAAAACATTCCACATTAAAGGGCTTAAAGGTGAGCCTTGAGGGCATCCCATGGTCATGATCTCAGTTATGTTTCCTTTAGTTGATGTGCATACTAGAGGTCTATTGTAAAATATTTCTTTTAGGAGAAAATATATGTTACTAGGTAGATGGACATGTTTGAAGTATAGAAGAAGAAAAGGTAGCCAGGATTGAGTTAAAAGCATTTGATATGTCTAAGGATATCAAAATGCATTTTGTTTCATTTTTCTCGTTGGTAGCATAGTATTTTTCTTTGAGATTATATAAAGCTGTAGTTGAAGATTTTTCATGTGTGAAACCATATTGTAGTGAATGGTGTAAATTATTGTAGTATAAAAGTACTGTTGAGACCGGTTATAAAGAAGTCAATGGGAATCGGAAATCACTTTGCTATATCCGGTATTTTGTTATAACCGACTCCGGTTATAACGAAGTGCAAAAGAGCAATGGGAGATTGTAATCGCTTAACTGTAGCCGCTATTTCGTTATAACCTACTTCGTTATAACAGGTCTCGATGGCAATAGATTTTATTTCTATGCATTTTCTCGAGAATCTTACCAAATATGAGATGAAATACATATAGCGCCCTAAATTTCGAGGTTCGTTAGTTCCTTGTTATTTTTTGGCATTAATATGACTCTTGATGTTTTCCAAATATCTGGATAATAGCTGAATCTTAAACATGTATTGAATATATTTAGGACTAGTATCTTATGATTATTAACTATTGATTTGACAACATTTGTAGTGAGTTTATCTGTGCCCGGTGAAATTCGGGGAGCGAGCTGTGTTAATATTAAATTAAGCTCTGTTTCAGTGAAAGGTACGTCATCTTCTGTGTTATTTCCTTCATTTAATAGAGACAAGGTAGTTTTTTGATGTTCTGAATATGTTTCTACTTTATCCTCTGGAAAGTGATTGTCTAAGATGAGTTAGATGGATTCTTCTAGTGTTTGTGTTCCAATTCAATTAGAGTTAGTGATAGGAGAAATTAATATAGGATGTTTTGTTTTCTTAGTTGCTATTTTGTGTGGTATGTTAAATATACTTATATTTGAAACCTCTGTGCAGAAATTATGCCAATATGTTTCTTTTGCTTCTTTAATGTATTTTTTTTATAATCATGTAATGCAGTTTTGTATCTTATCTCTTGCATATATGTCTTGTACTATTTTTATATCTTTGATATCTTTTACGTAGAGCGCCTACTTTTTTCCGTTCTATGTCTAAATCAGCATTCCACCATATTAATGTTTTGGAGTGTTGTTTAAATATTTTAGAGAGTTTATTTATGTAGGTGTGAATCTGTGCATACTTGTTCTAATATATATATATTAGTTTTTTTTTTAGTTGTGATACTCTGATCTTCTAGTTCTAACATCCATCTGTCGTTTTTTATGTGTTCTAGTAATTTTATTTTACCTCTTTTTTGTAAGTCGTTTTGCTGACGTCATGGATTCGACGAAACATGTTGTCAGGATGTATTTATGATCACTCTCACTGTGGACGTTTATAATCTCCCAGTCAGATATATCTGTGAAAAGTAAATCATCAGTTAAGGTTAGATCGTATAGTAACTAGTGCCAGTTGTTGAGATATAAGTTGGTCCTTGATCACTGTAATTTAAAATAAAAAGTGAATGATTTATTGCTAAATGGGCTACGATATCTCCTGAACTATCTGAGGGTCCTCCCCCGTCATGCCTGGTGTTTTGCGTTGAAAACCCCCAGAATGGCTGCTGGTAGATTCTCCCGTGTTGTGAGGATCTATTCTATTGTATGAAATATGATTGCAATACTGTAAAACTCTTAATGTTCGCGAGCCCTTAATTTTCGCGAAACTCGCGAATTGAAAAATTCGCGAAATTTAAGGGCACGCGAAAATTTCGATCTTTAAGAATTTCAATGCAGGCATCTGGAATTCGCGAAATTTAGTGGCCGCGATTCTGTCCTTTGTGACCGATTCGCGAAAAATTGAGACGCGAAATTAAAGGGTTTTACAGTATCTTCTTTTTGAGATTTATATGCACTTGTGATTCTCATTTTTGTTGCTGTAGATGTTATTGTGAGTGAAATTATATCTCGGGTTATTGTTTCAGGAAAAAGGTATACTTCCTTGTCCCGTACAATCATAGCTGCGCGTGGTTGTTCAGTATATTGTATAATGTGGTCTATTAAAGAAAATCCAGTTATCTTACTTTTAAAACACTAGGATTCTTGAAGTGCAATTACATTAGGTTGAATTTCGTCTATAGTAATTTTTAGATGTTCTGTAGCTGAAAATGAATGATTAGTGTTCATTTGTAAAATTTTGAACGTTGCATCTATGTTTGTAAGGTAGGAGTGTCTCTTTTTTATTAATTAGTATGTGATTTTCGTTCGCAACCTCTCCATTTGCGCGAGGTAGATTGGGCACTGTTGCTGGAGCGCCGAATGTGTAAGGTTTCCCTTTGCAAACGTGGCATTTTCTGTACAACTTATGCATCTTTTTATTTGTTCTTGACAGTTTTCCCCCAGGTGGTCTCTGCTACAATTGTGGCATCGAGGAGATGCAGTGCAGCGTGCAAGCAAGTGGCCAAACCGGCAGCATTTTTTGCAAAACGTGATATATAGGTTTTCTTCCAAAGGTCACGAGGTCCAATCAAGGAAGACCCTCTCTTTCTTCTGCAGCTCCCAGAACATCCTCGGGATGAGCTCGAAGATGATTCTGGCCAACTCATTGCGGTTTGCAAACGTCCGCACAATCTGTATCTCCTCACTGGTTCCTGTCAGTTTGTTTTGATTTATCAGTTTTTCTTTTAGTTGTTCAGGATCGGCTGTTACGATCCCCCAACCCTAATTTGAGGGTTTCATCTGAAAGGTTTTTTTACTTCTAATTCTTCTTGCATTTGTGGTTTATCATTAATTGCTTTTTCCAAGTTGGAGATTCCTTCCTTGGAAGTACTCAAAATCAGCGCTCCTCCCTTAATGGTCCAAAACTCGGGAGCGGTAAGGGCCAATCAACTCTTCAGGGAGGACCGCCGATCTCAGAGTAGAGATTACTTGCAGTAACTCTTTCCCCTTCTGCGGTGCTTTTGGGAAGACCAGAAGTGCTGCCTTTTCTGGCTCGCACCTCTTGTCCTCAGGTGTTGTTAGCGTTGTCAGTTTTGTTAATTTGTTAGTTTGTCCTTTATTTGCGTTGTTTGTCACGTCAGCATAGCTGCAAGGCAGCTGGAGAGCCCGCTCATCCAGCTTACCCCCGTAAGTATGCATTACGTTCACTTAGGTCGATGGCGATGTTAGTTAAGTTCCGAACACTCAGTGCTAGAGCATTGATCTGTTCCTTGGTCATTAGGGCTGCAAGTAGGGTGACAGCCTTTATGTATTCCATCTGTGCCGTTCCCTGTTTGTCCCAGAAGGACTCCACGGGAACACTAGCGGAGGCACCCGCGGGAGCCCCCCCCCGCGCGCTCCCCAGCTTCTCCACCCCCCCCCCCCAAGCACCTCAGATGAGGCCGGCTCAGGTTGTGTTGTCACCATTGGTTCATCTGGTTATTTTGTTTCGTCATTAGTGTCTATCTTTCCCTATGCACATTCTTTCGCCTTTTTTGTTTTCTTTCTGGGCATTCGCCCTCGAGGCTCTCTTCTTCTCCTTTTCTCTTTTCCGTCGTTGACTCTCCATGGAGTCTGCTGTGTGCTCGGAAGAGCTGTTTTCTTCTTCTTTGTCTTGTCGTCTTAGTGGGGATCTCGAGTTGGGTCTGGATGTTGTCATGTCGAAGTTTAGGTAGTTAGTTGCGTTAACTAATTCTAAAGGAATTTAAATGCACGCGTCCACATATAATCGCTGCGACGTATTCGTATGCACAGACGATCTTAGTGGTGTCTTTATTACCTGTTAGTAGTTTCAGAGTCGAGCTATACGATTTTGCTGGTGTCTTTACTCGTGCGTGGCTGGTAGCGTTAAAGCTCTTACAGGAGCTAGAAGAACACTTGCGCGGGTGTCTGTTATCTTTCGGTTAGTCAGGTAAGAAATCTAATAAGTGGGATAGTAACCCACTACACTCTGTGAGCGATAGGCGGTTAGAAAGTGCGAGGTTTTTATACTGCTAGCCTATTGTAGTGTGGTGTTATAGATTTCTTGAATGGTCTTGTTTTTCCTCCAGCTTCCTATTCAAGATGGCTAGCTGTTCGGAACGCACTCGGGTTAATCAGTCTTTTAGTTTAATTTAGGTAGTCTAATAAGCTTTATGTAGTATTAAGCTGGTCGCTATAAGTTTAGGAATTTAAACAAATACATGGAGTATCTCGGAGAATTCTAAAAGTAGAGAAATATCCAGAACGATACAGAGCTTACTGTTCGACAACGTTACTAGAACCACTCAGCTGGGAAACTGCCATAGAGCCTGCTTTAAAAAAGTGGCTCCGATCCGTACTCGAAAACCGAGCTGATGTCGATCGCAACGCCGCCATTTCTCCCGCAGCGTCCACTACGGGAACTGCACGGCTGCACGTCGAGTCGGGCAAGGGCCGGTGGCGCCATCTCGCAGGGCCATCTTACACTAGCTATGTAAAGCAACTTTCATGGTTCAACTCGTCGCTAAAGCGTGGCGCTGTTATCGTATTTAGCTCGGTCTCGGTGAACGCCAGCGGCCAGGTTTCAAGGGTGAGTTTCCCAACTGAGGGTTTTAGTAACGTTGCTGTTCGATGATTTTGGGTCGGTTCGTCTTCTTCCTCGCCCTCTCGGACACGAGAGCAGCGGATGGTGTGCTTGCCTGTCTGAGGCGGGCTTCTCCTTACTTAAAACGCATGTTGTTTTCCGGAAATGTAAGGGCATAGTGAACGCCGAGTGCGCTGTTTCTAATCTCCAACACTTTTCATGTTGCCATTTTGTGTGGCAGCGATTGTGGAATATATTTAATTTGCTCGACTTTGTTGAGGATTCCGTTTGGAATATAACGTGACATATACTTTTTCTCTTAGTATTTGAGCGACTTTGTTCTCGACTCATCAAAACTGAAACAACCGCTCCCCCCCCCCAAAAAAAAAAAAGAACCTACAAAGTGGAAAAAATGGTCGAAATAAATTGTAACGAAGAGCATAGCCCTTATTGTTTTTTTAATAGTTTGTGTATTGTAAACGCTTGTTTCGTCCACTTCTACCACTTTATTGTTTTTGCTTTGCCGTTGGTGCGACTGAAAGCGTTCTTGTTATGCCAAACTCCGAAACCGAGTAACATAAATTTTAATACCACCTCTGATTTTTTTTTCTGCCAAACCTGCGAAACTCATTATTCAAATTATGAAAGTTTGTACGTCCTTTACTAATGACCCCCATCGAAACCGGCGGGTTCTAATAACGGTTGAAATTATACCGCAATCATCGGAGAACTTATTGCGGAGAAGGTGCCGTAATGAAATATCAGCGGCGCATCAAATGATGTCCCCATTAACTTTAATTCAATCATCAGGCCTTGGTATGGGCGAGCCAGACGGCCTTGGTTTACCTGAAACTTAGGCGTTTTTTGTTATTTTTCGAATTTGTCTGAAAGAAGTTTTTAAAGTTATACTAATGCGGTTTCTGCCGGCGAGGTATACAGTCAGGGGGACTAAAATGCGGACTTCATCGTCACGATACGTCGTCTAAGCGATTAAAATATGTTGATTAACTTTTTAGTTAGTTAAAGTAAACATATGGTTTTAATACGAACCTTGCTGAGCGTCATTGAAAATCAATAAATCAGTCAATCTCAGAGACTTTGAGCAGGTGGGAAGCGCGATGCAGCCCTAAAGTTGCCACTGGTGCAGCAGGTGCAAGGCTACCGGTGCATGAAGGCACCCATAGGTGGTATTGACTACGGTGCCTACATGTTTCCGCTGCTCCGCTGTTTAGGGTGGCGACAACGTTTGTGATACCTGTTGCCGACGAGACCAGTGTTGCCTACCTCGTTACCATGGCAACCTCCGCTGTTTTCGTCGACCATTTTGCCACTCGCCGGTCGTGCGCTCGGACTACGCCGGTAATCTCGTTAGGGCTAAGGAGCGATCACCGCTCTCGTTCCGACGGCGAGGTTTCGGCGTTCAATGCCGGTCTGTTGCGTTCCATTTTGTCACGGGAACTCGCGTTTCGATAAAAGCAACGCACACTTCCTGCTCGCAACTTCAAAATATGAAACACCAAATAAAGAGAGCGACAGCCACGACGACCGCCATCCCGCTGAGCCTCCGACTCCTCTTATGAACGGAAACGGAAGTGGCCTCGCAGGTGTTGCCGGAGTGTCGAAACTACACAAACTCAACGTTGTTTACGTTTATCGAAATAAGAAGTGGAAAAAATGGCGGTGGGAGAGGATCTGGGAAAGGGTAACAAGAAGTTGGCGCCACCCTAAAGCGGAGCGGAAACATGTAGGCACCTCTAGTATTGACCATTGCCGCTCCTCAAATAAGCCTTCTCCAGGTAAGCGTCTGTGCACGTGTTCACCCTCTCCCCTGACGCCTGCTTCCCGCTGTTGCTATTTTCGGGGGCACCGTCCCGCATGATCAACATTGTCAGCACCTGCCTTGACGCGTATTTCGTTTTTTCCGACGTTTCTTTGTGAAGATCGGCAGAACGGAGCATAGAAAGCAATGAAAACCGAGGACAACGGCGTGATGGCAATGAGTTCTGACAGGTAAATGAAAGTTGAGCTACCCTTCATTAATTGCAGACAACCCCCGGACGGTGCCCGTCACTCTAAAAAAGGGTTTGGCCATCTATTGTCTAGGGCCAGATGTTAATCTGCGTACAAACATTCGCATTTTTTATGCGATAGCGAAAAGGAGTTTGCGTTGCGGAAAAGCCGATGTATGTGGTGTGATGCGAAAATCCAGGATTGGTCGATAGGGTCATGACGTCACAGTTACATGACCTCGCGCGGGAATTTCAAACAACCCACAACGCTCACGTGAAACATAACGTCACGCGTGGAATGAAAGTGTTTAAAAAAACATTACATGTAATCTGAATTAAAAGTCGCCGCATGTTTCCAATTATTTGCTTTATAAAGTAATTCATTTGCCTTAAAGAAAATTTTGAAGCACTTTAGCCGGAATCCGAACCCACGACCCTGCTGTTGCGAACCAGACGCGCTACTGTCTGGGTCGCAAAAATCTGGTTCGGAAGGCCCTTTTTCTTCTTCTTTATGTGTTGGCCACACAAGGCTTGCTTGCACTGCTTGAGAACCAGCAGGACTTTAAATGTTTATATGTTTCGCTATCGCGTCTTTTTCTTTTTTTAGTTTATCTGGTTAGAAAATGTGTCGGTTTTTGTGCCGTAGAATGTTTCAACCACAGCGACAAAAGTTTTCGTTTCTTTATGCCCCCCCCCCCCCCCGCTCCCGAGAAACAAATGTGAGTTAATGAAATCAAGTGGACGCTTATTCCATATTTTGAAAGGTAATAATGCTCGTTTGGACCTAGATGACAGCTTTATTCTATAAATAAATGTTT
>JAZHYW010069264.1:0-19336 GCA_037355805.1 Ixodes ricinus
TTCGATAAAAAAAGTTGCGGTCATGTGCGTACGCGTTTATAAATAATGGTCAGTAACTTCGATAACGTGAAACATCATCTTAAACTAGCTCCTTGTTCATGAAGTTATGATACTGATCCCGCCGTGGACAAGACCTTAATGCGACTATTTACAGAGGGAGACAGAGATTTCCTATTGTATACACTGCGCAGCTCATTTTCCCTGCCTTCCTTTCCAAACCATGAGCTGAATGAATTGAAAATTGGATAAGTAGTTTTGTTATAAATGTTACTTCACGTATGAAAAATGCTAGTTTTTTTATCTCTTTAATTTGTATGTATTGATACGATGATGCTTGCTAGGATCTCAGCACTGTTAGGAATGGTAGCGGTCAATCAATTGAATTTATATTTGATATTTCATCTTGAGGCTACAGCAGCGCGAATCCACGAAACGTTTCGTGCGCTGTAACTTCAAGATGAATCACCAACTCGCCCAAGCTTCTGTCTTAATATTTCAGAACAAGCTAGCTCACCCTTCGCGGATAGTCTTAATCCTTTTCCCGCTTCGATCTGGATGAACATCGAACCGGTGTGTGGTCTTAGTATCCCTACTGCGTAATTGCACGTGAAGACCCCAGGCTAGTGGTTGTACTGGCACGGGCTAAATTGTTTGTCTACAGCTGAGAAACCAGACGCCCATGAAGGCTGATTAACTTCGGCTCTATAAACATATAATTATAACTGTGTGTGTATGTATATTATACAGCCGGAAGTTAGTCAGTCCCAGTAGGCTTCTGGTGTCTCAGCTGTAGATGAACAATTTAACCAGTGCAGTACAACCGCCAGCTCTAGGGTCTTTAACGTCATCACGTAGTAGTATACACGGCCGCACGCCGGTACGATTCTCATCAGATCGAAACGGGCAGGTGCTATAGACATACACACAACATACAAGAAAAATGTATTGCATGTATGTTTATACATCCTTGATGTTGGCACCCTCAACAGGTGACCGGTCTCTCAGCTGAGATGAAAATTTAGCCAGTGCAGGTACAACGGCTAACCTGGGTTTTAACGTGCATCAGGCAGTAGTGATTACACGAACGCGTGCCGATTGCGAAACTCGTCCAGACCGAAACGGGCTGGAGGATGGATGGATCGAACCCGGACGTTCTGCAGCGCAAGCTTTCGCTCAACGCTCCGAGCTGAGACGCGTTAGCAGCCGCTCGGCCACTGATTCCTCTTTTTTCTTCTTCTTTATTTCCTGTTGGATACACGACACAGATGCAACCAGACACTACACCTGTACCATACACAGACCAGTCGCCATTGGCCAGTACATCAGAGCCTAAAAGTGTTTCAGTTCAACAAGATTGTCTAGCAAAGACAGCCATTCTGGCAGTTCGCTCTGGGACTTCATAACTTCTCGTAAATGACATACGCTCTTAATAAAGCAGTTTCTGACCGGTCGCGCGTCCAAGTCGGCGTGTCGAACAGCCATCCTGGACTTCCACATACTGTGGAGACTCAGCAGTATTAACATGTCATAGGGCACACCCTCCTCGTTATTTGTCGTGATGAAACATATGCCGAAAGCTGTAATTGGCTAACGTTTTTTTCTTTTTTTTAAGTACGCTGTAGGGTACTTTAATGAAATACTGTGTTCCAGCAGTCTAGAAATATACGGTCTATAGTTTCTGACTTTTTACATAGGAGACGATCAATTGACCAGGACACAAAAATGTCTTTCTGCGCAGCCGGGGTTTCACAGAGAGGGTGTATCACTATTGAGTTGAAAAAGGAACGATTTGACAGAAGGTCGCACCGGTATCCTCTTAACTCTTTTCAAAACATATTTTCCCGTGTGTACAGCATACAGAGAGCGGTACAATGGGTACCAGCAACACTACATCTGTTAAATCTTTATACAAACGCCTCCTTAAACCTCACTAAGGTATTCCATGGATAATCGCACTTTCAAAACCGGAGGGCTCGCACCACTTCATAAAGAAAACCACGAACTCTCAAAAGCTTTACATCAATAGAAGAGACAAAAAATCAGTCACTGCGTCTTGTAGTTTAGCTTGAAACACAGCTCGCACAAAAGGGACCGTCCGATCCCTCACAGAAAATCAAATCTGGCTACCACCTGACAGAGAAACAAGGGCTAAACCAAGTCCACCACTTTGGACGGCGCGGAAACAAATTTGCATGGCTCATGTCGTTCCCATCCCTGAGCCCCATACAAAGACCGCAAACACTCTATGCAACCTCTGGATGCTGGCCTTTGACATCACATCACCTGGAGGACGTGCCAAATTTCTGCGACAATAAACATACTACAAACTGTTGAACGAGCAAACATTGACACGTCGCCCCCCCCCCCCCCCCTCCCCCTCTCCACCCGCTTTAATGTTTTTGCTCGGGCCTGTTCGATTTCTTCCTTCCAGGAATCCGTGGTGTCTCGGTAGTGCTCTACTGGCACCCCGACGTACTTAACATGGAGAGCGAGTCCACTGGATATTTTTCAAAACAGCAGGCACGTTTCCCAACTTCCGTGCCAGAAGCCCAGACATTTGCCGCAGTTTAGAACACTGTCTGACAACGTATACAGTACAAGAGAGCCTCCTTGACAACTTCACTGACACCTCTCCGCGTCGTGACAGAAAACTGCTACGTCGTTTACGTAAAAGAGAACTTTGACTGCTGTTTGCAAATCGATGAAATCTCTTTATTTTCTCATTGTTAAGAAGCTTGCAACAAAAAGGCTCTCAAATAGATGGCGAACAACAAGGGCGATGACGGACACCCTTGCCTTACAGAGGACCGTACCTGGAAGCCTTCACAAAGGTTCTTATTATCAATTATGCTCGCAAAACACTTTTTATAAGCCATTGAACCCCATCAAGTAGTACAGCGCCGTTGATAGTTCTAAAATGCTAAAGAGAACTCTATGCACAACGCGATCAAAAGCTTTTTCCAAATCAAGTTCTGCAACATTGCAACTCGGTCCCCAGTTGCGTCACAGCAACCTAAAATGCTTCTTGCCACGTGCATATTGGTGGTGATAAGTTCGCCCTTAATGCCGCAAGTTTGGTGAGGCCCCACAATTACGTATTATTATGTTTTCCAGTCTTCTTGCTAAGACCTTCATATAGATCTTAGTAGTGGACGTTCGCTGAGCTGATGGGACGACAGGACCCGACAGACAACAATTTAGCATGATCATCAACTTTTGAATGGAAACAATGTGCGTTCTTTGAAAAGAAAGGGGAAGTTCTTTTCTTAGCACGACTCGGTTAACACGCGATACAGCATTCTAAGCCAGGGCGCCTTTCAAAGCCTTGTAAAAAGCAGCGCTCAAACCGTCAGGTCCAGGTCAACTTTATAAGCAGCAATTCGTCGATTGCTTTCTCTATTTCTCGCGCACTCATCGGTGCCTTCAAGGCCTGCTTTAACTTCCTCGTTCAACTTTGGCGTGACTGACAAAAATAATCTTTCGAATCCCACCCCCAATATCTCTTTCTAGATCCCAAAAAGTTTTGATAGTGCTTAAAAAAGGCGCGTTAAATCGAGGCTTTATCGCCGGTGATCACGTTTCCGTACTGAATTGCATGTATTTAGTTTTTTTCTGGGTATATTTTTTCGTCCTCGAGAGAACGCTTGATTGGCATCTCACCTGCCTAAAACCGTTCCGCGCTCGCCCTTCTCAGGGCTCCTCGATATTTTGTCAGTGTCGATAAGCTCTAACTGACTTTTTACTTCGCTGATTTCTTTGGTAAAGCTTCAAGGTTGTGAGCTCTCAAACGCTTAACAAGAAATTGAGTCGATATTGCATCTCTTTTTTCTGTTCGCCTCTCGTTATAACGTGTAATGCAAGAACTTTCAATAGCGTTAACTTACAACTTTGTTCTTAAACTGTTCCCCTATTTTTACAAAGTTTGCCTCAGCCTCTTAGCAGTTTATCTAAACCATCTTTTTACGCCGCTCATGAAAGTTTCGTCATTAAGAAGTTTATCGTAAAATTTCAAAGATTCCAGTTAACGCGTGACTTTGCTTGTTTTACCCCAAGTGTAAACATAACTAAACCATGGTCACTGAAAGACACATGCGTGACATCGTAGTCCCGACAGGGTGGCACAAGGCTCGCTGAAATATATGCTCTATCGTGTCTTGCGTGGTTTTGGCGTTGAACATGCGAAAACTGGGGAAAATACCCATTTGACAAGACGGCCCCCACGTCCTTCAAATTTAGTTCTTGCACCATAATATTTAGAAACAAAGCACTCTGATTTCTGACTGGCTCATTCTGGGCTCTGTCCTCGGCTGTAACCGCACAGTTAAAATCCCCAAGCAAAATAACCAAACGCTGGCAATTCAAAAAAACATATGACGCGTTCGAAGAACACTCTGCGATCGCTTTCTCTGTATGGCACATAAAAGCAGATCACGCCCCACTGTCTATCCGGAAAAGAAAATAACAAACCACCAGGTGACCCATTTCGCCTACAATTACTGTTTTCTACAATACCAAAGTATTACGAAGCAAAAGTGCACAGCCCCAGAGTAACCTACAGAATGACAAACACGAACGTTGAACCGGGCTTTAAACGGCTGTACAATTCGGTTTGTCTGCTCAACGCTTTCGAATTTTGTTTCCTGTACAGCAATGACGTCATTATCGTTTTCTAGCGAGTAGTCGGCTAAGTTGGTACAGCCGCCTCCGTGCTGACAGGCCTCGCACGTTGAGCGTGGCTAAGCGAAGAGCAGTTTCGAGTGTGACTGCCATCTAATTTAGATCAGGCCAAACCTCGTGGGCTTAGACATGCGCTCAGAGTGAAGACAGCACAACCACCGTCCCCAGACATAGTCTGGACGGCTTCATCGGTTGGTTGCTCTGCCTTGATTTCTTAAAGTCGCGCCGTCCTCTGTCTGGAACTGCCGTTCCGATCTCGGTCCCTACGAGGGTGGCGTCACTGGTGGTCTTCTGTCTTGCAGTACGTTGG
Source organism: Ixodes ricinus (assembly GCA_037355805.1). Taxonomy (NCBI): domain Eukaryota; kingdom Metazoa; phylum Arthropoda; class Arachnida; order Ixodida; family Ixodidae; genus Ixodes; species Ixodes ricinus. Next base: position 4,988 of record JAZHYW010069264.1, read on the forward strand.
GCTTCGGCTTAAAGCTCAATCCGTCGGATTTGAACCGCTTTTGGTGGCGGCCCTTCGGAACTGAGTCGCCCCGGTATTCTGCTTCCCCTCGGCGTTGTCCTCGTCAGGGTCGTCTGAGCGACTGCGCCTGTGGCGTCCATCGCTTCTCTGGGCTCTAACCTTGCCGGCGCCTCGTCTGCCTTGTCGACGGCTTGGGGACGTTGGCACTGTTGGCAGGTGACACCTTGAGAGCAGGGCTCCGCTCTTCTTTGCTGTTGCTGCGTCCGTCGCCATCAGCAAGTTCGGGCAAGATGGGCGTACGCCTCGATGGGTGGCTAGTCCTCCCCTTCCTCCGGCGGCTTCCTCGGCGTCAGCCACGTCCATGAGATGTCCCGACGGGTCGTCACCTCCCACAGTCTCGGCGACACTCGCGTATGTCTTAACAGCACTGGCCTTCGTCATGGCCGAAGCGACCGCATGACGCACAGCGCGGCACTCTACGCTGCCACGTGCGGCGGCACCGAAGGCAGAGCAGCGCCCTGCCCGGAACAACGACGAGAGCGAGGTCCCCGGCGACGCGCAGCTGATGCAGCAAGTCGCTTGCCGCGCCACGCGCCTCCAGCCTGAGTGTCACAGAACGCGTAGTCGACACCTTTTCCTGGCATCCTCGGACACGCCACTTGTCTGGGGTGATTTCCATTACCTGCTGCTGTTAAGCGCTAAAGCTGCTCTTACACTCGTCGTGGTGGACGGAGTGGAACACCCAGTGAAGCTTGAGACATGTGTCCTGGTTGCACGGGTCGATCACTACACAATGGCTGTCCTTGACTGTGAGGTCACCGGCAGCGAGGATCTGCTCATTGCCCTCATGGCTCTTAAAGGTCTCGGCCCACACATAGTTGTACTGATACGCCTTCAAAGGCGACCACATCGGAGAAAAGTGCTAGGCGTACCAGCTCGTCACGAAAGTGCTCGAGACGATACAGCATTGCCCTTGCGTCTCCGTTAAAAAAGAAAAAAGAATCCATGCAAAACAGCGCGAAGACGTGGTGTGTCTGTCGGTAACCTTTTACTTTGTCCTCGACTTCGTGCTGTTCTTTGTTTTTATTATGTTTGTATACCAACTAGACCAAACTTCAAGGTTAATCCACTGACTTACGTAGTGAAGTTCGATGACAATATACAACGAAAACCATATGTTCATTTTCACTAATTAAGAACTTAATTCACAAACTTCTATATAATTATCCGACGTTTCGGGACGATTGGCCACCTAAGCGTGATGTGACCTCCGATCGAGAGTACTGCCGATGAGAGTTAGTAGTGATAGCGACGACAGCGAGTATTGGTGAACACCCCATGGTGACAAACATGTTTGCCCAACTACTTGCTGGTCAGCAAAAACTGGTCCATGACATCGCTGAAATAAACTGTTTCATCATTCTGTGAACAGCCGATTCGACGCTCTCGAGTCGCGTGCTGCCGCCCTTGAAGAGTCACCTCACTAGGTCGGCTAATTAATTCTGAAGCATCCGATAAAAATACGTCCGCTTAGCTTTGATCAGCTTACTCTAGTGGTAGACAGGCTTGTTTCAAAGAATGACGACTTGGAAGACCGTTATCGCAGAAATAATCTTATCTTGATTGCATGGTCTTTCCGAAGAAGCTAACGAAGATAGCAAGGAGTTATTATCCAACGTATCACAGTTTTTCTCGGAGAAACTAAAATTAATTTCCCGCAGATGGCAAGGTGTCAAAGGTTTGGTAGACGTCATGACGATCGCTCTCATTCCGTAATTATGAAAATATTATACGTCCTGCTAAAATTCAGGTCATGAAGAATGGTTCCAAACTTTAATGCACGGACATAGTGTATATCTAAAAATTTCTCGCCCCACGTAAAAAAAGAAGTGGGATGTCTTTGTTTCATTTTTGAACAATGGCTCTAGCATCCGCTTCCGTTAGGACCACATATTCATCGATAACATACGATATGCTTGAGGCGATGCAACTAAGTAACGCCCTAGTTAAACACACTGATCACACAACTCCTAAGGCCGCCGCCTCTTCCGCTAGTACTCGTTGACTGCGTCATAGTTTTCAAAACATTTGTGTGTTTAAACGTTAATGCGCAGAAGCTTAATCAACAAATTTCTATACTTTCTTTCACTCATTTCATCCCACTCGGCTCATGTTGTAGGAGTAAGGGAAAAATGCCAGCGTGACGGTGTATATGATAGCGAACAATCACCCCCTGCCGCATTTTGCGTAGTGAGAGCTGCTAGAAAGCACAATAGAGGCGGTGGCGTTGCCTATATTTGCATCTCTGATATCTTTTTGTCTTTGAATCAAGGTTCCTCCGGAGATTGAATCAGTAATGGTGCAAGCTTTACCTGGAATATAAGTCAGTAGTGGCCGTTGTCTACCAACCCCTGGCTCGCCAATTGATCCAAATGCGCACCCTATGTAACTTCATGCACTCTCACAATCTATGTTCATACGACCTAATTTGTATGGGAGATTTCAATTTACTAGAATTCAGTGGCCTACATTATCGCTATCTTGTCAATGATGCTTCGATAAGTAGAAAGCTTTAGGACATTTTCTTTGTCATGTGGTCTTAAGCAAATTAGTCAAGCAGGGCACCAGATAGATCGCAGTTTTAGATCTAGTTTTTGTTAGTTCACCTCTTCTATGAACGTGGTTTTTAAATGAGAAATCTTTGATGTCATTTCGAGGCAATAAGGCAGTTCTTGTTTCAAACGCTTATTCGGCTCCGAATGAACGTGTTATTTTGTTTCCACTTTTCCTTATTTTAATAGTGCGGACGACGCTTATATTATTGATATATGATGGTGATACTTCTGAAAGCTTTGAACAACTTTGTGCTACCAGCGATGTAAATTGCTTTGTTACGTTTTTTTTGAAAAGCTTGGTTGAGACTTGTATCTAGCGATTTGTGCCTCTTAAAACATAGAAAAATAATTTATGGATGCCATGGTAAACACGAGAAATATTGCATCTTTCGCGTCGCGTATGTAGACTTAGACATGCCAAACGTAGCAGTGATCCTGTAAAGGCTCAACAATTCAAAAGAGCTAAGTAGGAAAGTAAACTTAAAACTAAAGTCAGCGAAAGATTTTTATTTTTGTGTAACACTGCCAAATATAATGAATAGCAACCCACGTAAATTTTGGAAGTCAATTTTACCCGTCAGTTCTACTATTATTTGTTTTTATAATTAACGACGGAGCCACAAGCGACCCACTAGTCATTGCCGCTGCGTTCAATCATTTATTTATTTATTTATTTATTCATTCAAAATACCCATAAAGGCTCTCTGTATGAGGATATTACATAGGGGAAGGGGGGGGGAGCAAGAAAGTATATAATAGTACACAGAAAAAAAAAGTATACAAAGCCAATATGAGAACACGGAATAAAAAAAGAAGCCCAAGTTTTAATATAACTGCGCACGAGCTCTTGGAAATTAGACATACCTAGTTCAGTTGCAGTTGAGCCGGTATGTTGTTCCAGTCGATTATGGTCCGTGGTATGAATGATCGTGCATAACTAGATAAATGGCATGTGAGGCGCCTTACTTTGAATGATTGATCGCGACGTGGAAAGATAATGGAAGGGGGGGGGGTTAAAAAATCGTCGTGAAGCGATGCATGGTGACAGATCTTGTGAAACAATGACAGACGGGCATGTTTACGGCGGCGTGATAGGTCTTTCAACTCAGCTTGGTTTTTTTAATGCGGTGACATTGAAAAATGGAGAGAAGACAGAGCAAATGAAACTTCCAATCAGTGTTTACAGTTGGTAATTTGGTAATTCTTCCTTTCACTAATAATTCACATTCACCAACTGAGGATTTAGTTGTATGCGGCCATGCTGTGCTTAACCTGGTTCTACAATTAGATACAAAAAGACCCTGGTCCTGACGATATTTTCGTTACCTTGTGAAAAGTTTTCAGAAATCGCTGTACCTTCGTCTTGGAGACTTGCAAAAAGTCCTATTTTTTTTTAAATCTGGAAACACTCATTTGTTGTCGAACCTCAGACAATTTTCTCTAGCATCTCATGTGTGCAAATTATTACAACATATTATCTACAAACATATCATGGAATATCTAGAAACTAACAACATAGTATGTGATTTTCAGCATATCTTTCGACGGACAGGGGTACGGTACCGTTTTACAACTAACTGAAGTATCTCACGATATCACTCAATCTCTTGACATCAGTCACCAATATTCATAGCCTTACAGAAGGCCTTCGATACGGTTCGTTGCTCTAAACGTTTGCACAAGCTCAATGTCATACTAAACAATAAATCCCTGGTTAATTGGATAGCTAGTTTCTTTTTTCCTCGCTCACAGCATGTATGTTTTAACTCGTCCAAGTCTACTCATTAACGATGTGTCACCAAGTGTCCCGCAAGGCTCAGTTCTTGGTCCGCTTTTTTTTCCCCTGTACATTAATGATTTTCCTCGTAACATTCACACAAAAAATACGCCTCTACGCTGACGACTGCGTTCTGTATAGCACAATGAACTCCCCTGGTGATCATACTTTTCTTAACAATTTGTTTTAAGCTTATGCACGTGGTGTAACACCTGGCAAATGAGTATAAATTTCTCTAAAACCGTCATGTCTTTTTAAAAGGAGTTCATGCCCTTCCTTGTTCACTTATTTATTTAACGGTTCCTCCCTGCAAAGAGTATTTAAATGCAAGTACCTTGGACTTATTTTCACGCACGATATGTCTTGGTCTAAACATATTGAATTTACATGTAGAAAAGCACTAAAACAAACTCGGTTACCTGCGGCATTCTTTCCGTGTTGTCCCGCGATATACTAAACTTCTGACATATAAAGCAATAATATGCCTTATCATCGAGTACGGTTCAATCGTTCGAAATTCCTATAAACAGTCTGATAATAACAAACTCGAGTCATTCCAGAAGAAAAGCAGCACGTTTCATTTTTTAGTCGCTGTGACAGCGAATTCTCACCCACCTCTAACCTCATCATATTAGGCCTGAGTCCCTTTTCTTCGCGTCGTCGCATTGAATGTGTGAAGTTTCTTTACTTTTTAATTAACTCATTTCGTTTCACCTCATTAAGTCTATATCTAAATGTTTCCAGTGCGACATCTACAAGGAGCCACCACGACTTAAATGTTTCACCCTTTTTTGCGCGCACCCAATATGTTCAAATACAGCTTCTTTTCCCGAACAATTACAACTGAAATTTGGAACTCACAGCCCGGAAATATTCGATTGCTATCTCCTGATGAATTTCTCTGTTAAGCTGATGGCGGTTGATGTTGATGTTGATGTTGTTTTATGTTGTGTGCCTCTTTTATTTTTGTACGATCGCACTTGTTTTATAGTCCCCAAACTGTAATAGCTACAGCGGGACTGCAATATGTAAAAATAAATAAAAAATAAAAATTATGACGTCCCCTTTTTGTTAACAAACCTTCGCAGACCACATTAATTTAGGTTTCACTACTTTTTTTAAAGAAATATCTGGATATTAAAAAGACAGTCTGTATAATTTGAAGAGTTTTCCCAACCACTGAGAAGAATATGAAAAAAAGCGAACACACACATTGAAATAAAATAAAATAATTAATCAGGATAACCTTGTCGACATCGGCGGACGCCACTGTATAGATGAAAAGTGATTATTAATAATTATTTTTAATTACCTAAAATGAGATCGCTAATAAGGCCGCAATCGCTTTCGCAACTCCCTAAACGCCAAAGGGGTGAATATGTTTCTAATAACACATCCCTTCCCGGCAATGAACACTCGCGAGTGACGAATCCCAGACATCAGCCCCGTGTCGAAAGTTGGTGAAGCTGCCTCAAACGAGCTCGTTTCTCTCCTCGCAGGTTCACTTCCAGTATTCATTGAAACTCTTTCCCCATAGACCAACCCGCGGCGCACGGACCTCGCGTCTCCGTCGAAATTATCCCGTAGTAGTTTCCTCGTGCGCATGTTTGTTTTTCGCCCTTCGTTGTCCGGCTGCGCTGCGAGCGCTCGGGCAAGCTCGGGTGCCCTGATAACGATTTGCGCGGGACAAATACCAGGCACAACCCTTCTTCGGAACTTGTGTGGCCTAACTCCGCTTGACGTTTTTATGGGCCGTCCCTCACGCGTTCTCCCCAACTCTGCTGACAATGTGCCGAGCCACCTAGAAGATAAGGTCCGCGCATGGCGTCATCGTTAGGGGAACCCTGACCCGCGGCTAACTGATGCACGAGGCACGTGCAACGTGCAGCCCTTGGGAAGATCATGGCGGAACAGCGCTGCACTGAGCTAAATTTCAGACGCCATGTTCTTCCCAGAAGTGGCGCGCGGCACGTATCTCGAGCATTTCCGCAACAATGAATGGCGCCACTTTTCCCAGGATAGAGGGGCTTTACGGCAAGCACATGAAACACGAGGAGAGCAAGCCTCAAAACGGCGGACCTGTGCGTCTGGCGTCGCCGAGCGCTGAAGTCGTGCTAGTTGTGCAACGCTGCAACACGCGCTGACGGCGTTGTTGACGCGAGCGTAACGGCGCTGCGTGGATTGGTGCCTGGAACGCATCTCTGATTGGTGTTTTTTTACCGCCTCATAAAAATTGGCCTCTCTCTTTTAGCCGTTTGCTAAAGAGGGGGTGAACCTCATCAAGTCGACATCTGTCGGCTTTTTGTTCATGCCTCCAATGCCTGTATTATTGTAGCAGACGCAAATAAATAAATTGATTGATTGATTGACTGATTGATTAATTGAATGATTGATTGATTGATATTTTCGCCTTACGACGTCATAGAATGGTCACGTTGTCGCCGGCTGCGTTCCTTTGCGGAGCGCCGCAAGTTCGTCTGCTTCATTTTGCAGAGTTGTGGTGACGTCAGAACTATGCCGAGCTCCGATTGGCTCTGATTGAAGGATAGTGGGTAGACCTCAAAGCAGCTGCCTTGAGGCCTACCCACTATCTTTGATCAGAGCCAATCAGAGCTCGGCGTTCTGACGTCACCGGAACCCCTGCAAAAGAAGCACACGAGCTTACGCCCCGCATAGCGGTGTCACAACAGCGGTGGGGAATGTGGCAAACGCCTGTTCAGCTGCAGGTTTGCTTTCTAGATTGACAGCCTACGGAAGCTTTAGCAGCCAGGGGTTGGGACGCCGCGACAACAGCGACACTCGCGTCCATTCGCACGTTTTGCAGCAACTTCTAGCACCTCGCCGCCAGGATCGCAACATCTGACAGCGTGACATTCCGGCTTTTGTGACGTGATTTGTTGCTGCTTTGGGACTACTTTTGACGCTTGGCGGGAAAGGGCGCTAAACACACCATTCGAAGACGCGTTCCATGCACCATACCTAGAGGTGCCGCGAACTTTTTGCGAACCTGAGGTTCGAAGATCGAACCGAGGAGTTCGAAAGGTTCAAAGACGTTTTAAAATGTCGAACTTACTAGCATAAAAGATTCGACGATTTTGGAACTTTCTCATTATTGGCGCTAATGAATTCGATTGTTTCCGAGCTTTCCAACTTTTTGCTCCAAGTAATTCAACAATTTTCGAACTTTAGAACTTATGACGTTAAGAAAATCGTCAATCTGAGACATTTTGGAATCAGCCAAGTTCTAAGTTCTAAAGTTTGACGCACGTCGAACTTCTGAACAAAAGTTCGACGAAGTTCGAACCAAGTTTAGATCCAAAGGTTTAAAGCAACAAATATGAGTAGCACAATATATGAATGTGCGGAGCGGAGTGAAAACTTGCACAGGGTTTTGCTTAGCCGATTGTGCCACCGACTCGCTTTTAAAGAGGTACAAATATGAAATATTATATTTGCAAAAAATGTATTTGAAATAGGTTCAATGTGATTCATAATATCTGTAAATGATAATCGCACTCTTGTATTGAGAGCGGAAGTCTACATTTTTCGTTCAAAATGCCCCATTCTGGAGAGCGCTTCGAAATCGGACAGCGAGGAGCGCAATGCATCTTGGGATATCTGCAGCCCTCATGACGTTGCCGGTCTCTTCACAGACGAGGCTGGCGTGGTTATCAGCTTTGCTACTTGGTGGCGTCAATGCGTTGCAAGTTGCAACCTCAACCATATTGAAGTACTCGCGTGATGTGCGTTCAGTCATTTCGGTGGCCTCGGCGCCAATCACTTGTGATTGCGGGTGAGATTGTCCGTAGTTGCTTGCACGATGACCGATCCCCACGAGAGGGATGGAGATTGGAAGTATGCGGACGACAAGCAAGACATCGGCGATGACGAATACACCGTGGGATCACTCGGACTAGAATGCCGCTTGTTTGATCCGTCTGCTTCTATGCGTGACCCGTAAAAGCAGACTGCTTATAGGCGTGAACCGAAGCGATCAAGTTGCTTCTAAGAGTGAGCCGTACTTCCGAGAAGGGACGCTGGTGTCGGGTGACCAACAACGTCATGACATTCCAAATGAAGCTTCACCCTCATCTGCCAAGTGCGATCTCGTGATCGTTTTATTCGTTTTAACATTAGTTTTTCGGCGTTTAACAATGAATGATCGATATTTCATGGGTGCTGATGGAACAGGGATTATATCTGAGTAAAAACATAAGTGCCCAAAATTTGTTACCGTACCTCGCTAGAGCACTACTTCGTACCTTTTTCTTCCGGCTTCCGCTCATAGCCTCTCCCTTGCGCAATCGCGTAGGTTTCCCCGAGGTAACCGGCGGGCCAATGGATCCCTGGCCTGCAGAGGCTTGCAATTCAATCGAGGCGCTTCGTTTTGGGCGTCCTTCCTGGTTTCTTACGAACCTAAGTCCCCAGATTTTCTCGAGCAAACAACTGGTTGGGGAAAGGCGCGCTACAGCGAAAGCTGGATAAGCTGGATGGGCGCAATTACAATTGCGCCGATCCAGCTGGTCTCTAATGAGAATGGAGTATACTCCATTCTCATTAGAAAACCGGCTGCATTTTAGAGCGGCCGATATCTTCATTCATCGAAGAAGAAAAATTCCAGACACCATGCAATAAGGTGACCCGATGTCGATTGGTCGTGGTCTGAGCAGCTCTAATTTTGGGAGTCGGGAAGCCGCCTACTATATAGTCGCGTAGCGTTCTCCTCAACCTTGAGTTGTTCTGGGGCTGTGCCTGTGTCCAGTGTTTTCTCCGTCCTACGGGTCATCCCACCGAAAAGCAACGTCCAGAGATACTAAAAACATTCAGGAAGACTGGATGCCTTAATGTGCATGCCTTGTCCTGCATACTTGGTTGTCTTATGACAGCATCGAATTTAAGCGACATTTGATCAAATTGCTACCATTTTGCATAAAGGTAGGAAGTACATTCACCGTCAGGGATTTTCGATGAATCGTTCAACCAGTTCAACGCTTGTGTCGTGAGTTACGATATATTTTGAGTAGTATGAGTAGTACCTACCGACAGTACCACAGTATTGAGAAGGAAGAAGTACTTACGGCATAAAAGAAATGTGCAACATTTTCAGTGACATTTGTAGCACATTTCACGATATCTTTTAGATCAATCCGTGAAAACAACTTCATTCGAAAGTGCGGGTTCGATCTCCGTCCGTAAAATTCGAACAGTTTCAATCTTGTATTTGAAACTTTTGAACTTGTACCGCGAAAAAATTTGAACTCTTCGAATTTTTCAAACGTGAACCTCGAAGAAATTTAAAAATTTTCGAGCGTTTCGAATTTTATTTTTAAAGATGTCTGAACTTTTAGAACCTCAATTTTCAGAAGCCTTGACATTTTCGACTTTTTCTTGAATTCGAACCTCAGCATTGTCAGGAAGTTCCGAGCTTTTGGAATTCGACCACTAACAAAGCTTGATATTTTCGAAACCTTTCGAACTCGAACTTCGGAAGGTTCGCAGCATCCCTAACCATAAGCTAGGTGAGTTGGTTTCTTTTCATTGGAACGCGAAGTTATATCAATGATGTAGATTGGGTCTACTTTAAATTCTCAAGAAAACAGAGATATCAATATATACATAACGAACATAACGATCTTGCTGCTTATTTTGACAGGTTTAGAAGGGTGATTATTTTGACATTTTCTAAATTCACGCTAGTTCGGAATTCGTTTCTCCTAGTCATGTAAATACGTCGTTGAATGTCCTATAATATGTTCCCAGCCTTAATCGGACCGAGTATCTCTTATTTATCTCAACAAAAAAGTGAAAGCGGTTTACAACTCCCTGAACACCGAATTAGAGCGCAGCTCTTGAGGAGGAGGAGGAAGGGTACTGAGGGAGGGTATACCGCTCCTCCTCCTCCTCCTCCTCCTCCTCATTCTTCAATCTCCTCCGGGCGGGGGTCACGTGACCTCGCGGGAGGGCCACGTGACCTCGGGGGGTCATGTGACCTCGGGTCACGTGGCTTGGGGGGGGGGTAGGAGGCTGGCGCGGTGCATTATGGGACACTTCCCATAAAGCACCGCGCGGCTACGCCGACGCCGCTCAAGCAGGAAACAGGCGCCTGAGAGCTGCGCTCTAAAACGACAACTCCTCTTTTAGAAACATCGTCAGTACACGTTAAACCATATCACCATCTTTGTTGTGTCAGCACTACCTCTTGCCTTTATAGTCCCAGCATTTCTCCACGTTGCAGAGTAATAAGTCATAGCCTCCTCTATACTGAAAATGCCTGTCCAATTTCTGGCTTCCCCATGCTTAGTCGCCGTTGCGCCTGCTTCACATAATCACCGCCAGGGGCGCCACCTCCCCATACAATCCGAAGATGATGATTGTCTGCTGCGCACTGCTACTGCAGCAACGTACGTAATTCCAATACTTCGGAACGCATATTTCATAGCGGGTGAGCAGCAACATATTGTTATGGAACAGGAACGCTCGCACCGCTAGAGAGTGTTGGGCAAGGCGAATGCCCACACCGTAAAGAGTGTCATGCAAACGGGTGTGTGAAGGAATGGACGCCATCAGAGCTTGACGACGGAACCTGACGAAACCTGACCTTCGAATTACCTTCCTCCATAAATTATGTTGCGTCCAAAAGTTAATAAATGTAGGAGAAAGTACGTATGACCCAACACGAATTACAAGCCAGACGGACGAGCAGGTGGTAAACTTTCACAATGTCGAAACAGCGAACATAAAAGGTTTTATTGCTGAGGTGCAGGACCAGACGAAGAGTCGGTGAAGAGCAGTCGTAACGGCCATGGTCCTCTGGGGTTACAATCGCTACAAAATCCTCCAAGCAGTGTGGACGCTGTTAGCTGTGTCAGGGCTCACGTTTCGTAATGACATACTGTGCCTGTCGTCAGTCACCCGTCACTATCTCGAGCTGCGAGAGAGTCCTGGGGAGGTCAGCCACTGAAACAGCACCGAAAGATGCCGTGGGAGGGTATGTGGTCTAAACCAAGATTGCACACGTTCTTAAAAAAAAAAAATAACGAAAGGTCGTTCCTTGTTTCTTCTGATTTTTGGAACGCATCCCGTTGCATCATGAATAAAATAGCGCAGAACAACAAGGAAGGAAGGGCGAGGTAGACAGGAAGGGCGCTAACTGACAACTGACATTTAGTGCAGTCTATAAAGAAGGAGAAGAAAGAACTTACTGATGTTATTGCTTAAAGGGTAACTGCAAAGAAAAAAAGTGTATTTTTAAACAGCCTGATTGGGACAAGAATGTCACAAAACTTTTCCGCCCAAAACAAACTTTTTAAAGCGATATTTATTGCGCGAGACTGATATTAGTTTGCGGCTATTTCGTCCGTTTTAAATCGCGCGCCACAAAGTTGGTATTATACGTCACGTAGTAGCTGCTATACGTCACGGAGTGACGTATAACAGCTACTCCGCGCGTCGAAAGAGCGCGAGTTTCAAATGTAGAGAAGTTGTGACTCCACCTAAATTACGTCCCGTGGCGTAAATATTGCTGAAAAAAAACTGTATTTTCGCGGAAGATTTGTTTTGTGACATGCTTGTCCCAAATAGGCTGTTTAAAAAACAATTTTTTCTTTGCAGTTACTTTTTAAAGGAAAGAAAAGTACACCCTCAAAGTTATTATACGGAAACATTTTAAAATAAATTACATGAAAAAGATGAGTTGCTGATGATATCTTTGAGTGTTTTATTTTAAAATTTTTACGTACGTATAACAACTTTGAGGGTAGTACTTTCTTTCTTTTAAGCAATAACATCAGTAACTTCTTTCTTCTCCTTCTTTATAGACTGTATAAAATGTCAGTTGTCAGCGCCTTTCCTGTCTACCTCGTCCTTCCTTCCTTGTTGTTTTGCGCTATTTTATTTATGATGGACAACCAACTAGCCCGCCAGCTCATCTTATTGCGGTTCCCGTTGCAATTTCTATACGTGAAAAAGTAACTCGTTCCCGTTACAGTTAAAAAACAAATAGAACGTGTCATTACATATACGTTATATTTGTGTTTTGCTGATTACCATATTTAGTTAGATCGAGGAAATATTTTTTCTTTACTTTTTATATATCCCATTATATGGGAACATACAAATTCGAATGCTGTGATGGAAAGGCGCCAGGAGAAGAAAACAGGCGGAAGCAGGGTTTCATTTGTTGATAGATTCACCTTCCAAAATCTCCGCTTTAACCATATTCATGTTTTTGGTGGGCGATTCAGACGAACCAAATGTTCTATTACCCCACACTTGCACGAACGATTTAAAACCTCGCACGTTTCAATCTAACAAAATCCCTCGTTCGAACTTAACAGCAGTGGCTTGCCATTATGTTAAAACACCTGAGACTGGATGTGAAAAAACCTTGAAATAACCAAAGAGTAGAAAAGACAGGAAAACGTCAGTCGCACGACGTGTCAAACTCAGCTAATAAGTTTATTCAGTAAACCACTTATAAACACCTTTGAAGTCAAGGTCGTCACCAACCAACGCAACAAACAAAAACAAAAATCATTTTCTCTTTCCTATCTTTTCGTGCAAACTTCCTATTTACACACTTATGACACAGCATGTCCTTTTATATAAGAGGTTTACTGAATAAACTTATTAGCTGAGTTTGAGACGTCGTCCGACTGACTTCTTTCCCTGTCTCGTATACTTTTATTTGTTACAAGGTTTTTTTCACACTCAATTTCAGGTGTTTCAACATAATTGTAAACTTGCACAACCTCGCCCGACATCTCTGTGTTCTCCGTTAGCATCTACTTCTCGATGTTGCTATCCGCAAGACGAGCAAGTGAAGACGAGGTAGGGCTTCTGGAGCTCAGTCTTGAAAGCTACAAGCCCTTCTTCGGGAAGGTTGGATTCGTTTTTCAGTTTCAAGGTGGAGGACAGGAAAGAAGGAATAAAGTTTTTTTTGTGTATCTTTTAAGTGAGCAATGTTCGGGATACAAGGGCGTGTTCGATGTCTGGAAACCTGTTCTTTTGTTGTGACTGTAGTTCTCTTTGTGGAAGTTCAATGATGGCTGTAGTCGGCCTTAGATGTTTGGGTGTATGGGGATTGGTGGAAGCAAAGATTAGCCGAGTTTGAAACGTCCCTCTTTCTGTGTATGTCCCTTCAACTAAAGGTTTGCTTTTCGTACTGCAGTAACGGGCACTGAAAAAAGAATCAATGTCCACTAGCATCTCCTGCACGCGACTGTTACCAGGCGAGGACCACACAAAATAAACCCTAAGATAAGTAACTAAAAAGTTAACGAGATCCTGCTCTCTCGTAAAGATATTGTTTTTGTACTGTTCAGAATTTCTCCTCTCAGAAAACGAAATAAAAATTACCCCACTAGACGAAAAAAAGAAACGCCGTTCCTTTTTCCGTTCCAGTAAAAATGTAACGAGTTCCCGTTCCAGTTACACCGATGTAGAATGGAACGGCGTCGTTCCTTCGTTCCTCCTAAAAGGAACGCGTTCCAGGAACGCCGTTCCTTGGAACGCCGTTCCGTACAACACTGGACTGATCCAGCTTTGATGACAGGGAGGCCCGAACCAAGCTGGACTTTGAGCGAAGCCTCATCAGGATTCTGAGGCGTTTCTCAAACGAGTTGTAAGGAAGGCCTGTCTAGACAGGCTTCTTTCTTAATATACGTTGTACGGAAGCGCTACTTCGCCATACTTTGGAATAGCAGAAGGTAAATTTGGGACACAGCTGTTTCTCAAAATAGGCTTCCTGGGCACCTTTCATGGTTACGGGTAGCCACTTGTGCTCTCGGAGACATGGTAGTCCCGGCACCTCCTCTAGCGAGTCTGCATGAAGCTATTAGGAAAAAATGGCAGTTAAAGAAAGCACCCAAATGCGTCCCACAGCTACCACGTCAAATGCCCAAGATAGCACCAGGAGTGCAAGAAACGCACGACAGAGGCTGAGTCACTTCGTTGACG
>JAZHYW010069266.1:0-27493 GCA_037355805.1 Ixodes ricinus
ATGATGTATTGCTACGGATTTTGGCCAAGCACTGGCTAATGGCAACCGGCGGAAACTTAGAGCGACTTCCGGTCAGCTATTTGAGTGCCACCTTTTATCCATTGGTATTCTATTATGAACTTCCGGTTTACGCCGGAAAATTTATTTAATAGGTATGAGATACATATTATTGTTGTTGCTAGATTTCAAAATTACTGCAAAGTTAAATGTGTGATTGCAGGTCTGTGAATACTTGAATAGATAGTTTCGTGTAGATTTTGTTACTTTGTTGTCCCGTGAAGTGAAAGTTTTTTTCTGTATAAGAGCGTGCCCTCATACTTTGTTCTCATTGGTCGGTTGTTTTTCGTATTTTGACCGTTAAAAACAGTTGAGCGTCGGCTGCCGTGGTCGCGGCTGCGTCCGGCTGCTCGGCGGCGCCTGTACCAGCGGTGCGATGGTGGTTTTCGTTTGCTGCAGCGGGCAGTGGCGTTGCCCTGTTGGTTATCAGTCTATATCGTCTACCAGTGCGCCGAGCAAACAAAACCTTGTCTATTGATAGACTCAGTGGTGCTCTAATTCCGGTGGCAGCAGCTCTGCCAAGTTCTTTGGGTTCCTGAGTGACTTGAAAAGGTAAAGACGGGCTGCTATACTTTTGGTTATAGTTTCGGATTGCCGAAAACTTGCTGGTGCGTGTTTCATTACGGTAGAGTCATTGTAGAAGGTCATAGGGGACAGGGCATTTATGTTGAGATGAGCGGATGTGGGGGATCGGTGTTAGAGCACCGCAGCTCCGGTGGGACGTGCGTGGAGCAGCTCACGCTGCAAAAGGAACCTGCGAGAGACCGTGGCGGTAAGTCACTGTCGCATTACTGCAAAGTTAAATGTGTGATCGCAGGTCTGTGAATACTTGAATAGTAGTTTCGTGTAAGATTTTGTTACTTTGATTGTCCGTGAGTGAAAGTTTTTTCTGTATAAAGGCATGCCCAGTAAAAAGAAAACTTGCAGAAGAAGTTTGAATTCATGCTCAGACTGGCGATGTGCGCTCATCTTAAGCCACGTAACACCAGTGGCTGGGTGCACTTTGCATTTTTTGATTGACGATCTAATGAGAAGTGGATGGATGGATGGATGGATGTTACTGGCTATACCCTTTGTAGCGGGTGGTGGCTTGCTCACCTAGCCTAAGTCTAAGAAAGACAAACATTTGATTTCTCGCGCATGCACTGTTGCCGAGCCGATCTCAACTGAGCAGACGCAAAGTCAAGTGCAGTCGTTCTCGAAGCGTTGGACATTCACAGAAAAAGGTAAACACACTTTCCTTTTCTAAAAAAAGTAATGCCATTGCATTGTTTTGTAGAAAAACGAGACGGCAGCTATGGGAGCCCAGGCAAAAATCAGTCCACTTCCAGCTGGATTATGAAACTGGAAATGAGGTGGTCCAGCTGGATTCCAGCTGGACCCAGCTGGAATAAGCTGGATCACTCACTTCCAGTTCCATAATCCAGCTGGAAGTAGACTGATTTTAAGCCTGGGAGCAGTTCCTCTTCTCTCAACATCGGTCGACAACAGGATGCAAGTTCGTCAGGAACGAACTTGCATCCTTTGTCGCCGAGGGTGAAGAGAGGGAGGAGGATAATATTTCTCACACCCTCCCCATAATTTGGCGGTTGCCATGGACTGACGCTGCGCAGATTGTTTTGTTTATTTCTTATTGTTTTTGGAGAAACCTAGCGCCTGTTGGTGTAGATTTAGCGCTGCAGTCTGCAATTGGAGTCCCATAAGGGAGGTATAGGCCCACTAGTTCTCAAGTTTTGAGCAGTGCTCCAGGCGAGCAAAATAAAATATTTGGCTCGCATTTGCGTCATTACGCTTCCCACTACAGTTGTTTACACTTCGTTCCATTATAAGTGCCAGCGTAGCAGAGGCTATACAAGAGCTGAGCATCGAGCTTTCACTGTCCCTGCCAAGCATGTGCGCTCAGTACAGTGCAAGCATCGTTTGGGGGAACGTGCTTTCAAGTTGCCTTGGCTTCGCTATCACATAAAGCAAAACGTACATGCTAGCGGAAGCATGAAAAGAAAGCAATGCAAATATTAAAGCTGAAAGGAATGTTTAATGGGTTGCTGCAACTGCGAGCCGCATAATTCTTCTTTTTTAAATTTTTATTTTCTTAGAAGTTTATTATTGCGCATCAACAGATGCTTGTATTCGAACGTGGCACGTGCAAATCGAACGTCACAGAGCCACCTGGATGGTGCAGCCATCATAAGATGGTTGCGTGCTTGCGAAAGCGCATGCGCCCCCTGCCCCAGAGCAACGGGTCTATAGGAAGATTCCGCCGTAGCTATAGGCTTGCAATGGTCTTTTGGCCAATGACCAAAGAGTGGCCATTCATGGGCCGACCGATGGCTGATGGCCATTGGCCAGAGAAAGGCCAGTCATTGGCCACTGGGTGGCTAGCTGTCTGCACCGGCCAAATGATCATTGCCATGGCCAAAACTCTGGTGCCGCTAGGGAGTCCAGCAGATGCACTTTTAGGAAAAGCATCGAACTTCCGGTGGCTGCACGAGCCTTCGCTCGGTCGAGGCGCAACCATACACAAAGGGCCTTTTTGCGGTCAGTGATGTTCGCGAGCAAGGGCGGATTGAGGGAACGCTGCTCACCCAGAACTTCTGGCACACATTGTAGTTGACAAAGAAGGATTCGCACTTTTTCTTGTCGTAGCCGTTGTCGTCGAGGCACTTGAGGCTCAGTCTCTGCTCCTGAAAGAAAACCGATGAGGAACCAAACAGGCTCTCACGCGGCAGCTTCGGCCCTGCTCCAGCACACCTTCAAACAAGGGTTGTTCAGGTCTTGAGACGTCGCCTTTTCTGCCCTCGTGAGGCTCTTGCCGGCGTCTGTGGGCGACATGACTATAATTTTGTCTGATTCAATCTGCTAACGTGACAGTGTGGGAATACCGAACCTTCTTGGAAGCTCGGCTCAGAACCCCTGGGCCACTTGGGCTGCCTGAGGCGCAGACCAGTGCAGACGGAATCTGGGACATGTTCCAGAAAGTGACTCGATCCGCCTCATTCTTCAAGGGTAAAGTTTTGTACCTGTGGCGTTCGAAAATCTACTGACGTCAGCGTTGATTTCTCTATCAGATTAGGGGCCAGGCCAGAGCCGTCAGCCATCTCGCCTTTGTCACGTGAGATTGTGCGAGTAACTGGAGTTAGAGAAAGTGGCTGCTGTAAAGACGAGTACGTGCGCAGCAAAGACGAGAACGAAGGAAGGACAGGACGAACGTATTTGTGCTTCTGTTCTGTGTCCTGTCGCCCCTTCGTCCTTAGCCTTTCCTGGGCACACGCACAAGTTTTATGAAATAACTGGAGACCTATTTTTAACGACAATTTTAACGACAAATTTGACGTCATAAGTTTGTGTCGTCTTGTCCATTGATTTAATTTCTCTTTAGACTATGATGTTTTCTCACCAGCTCGCCTGCATACTTTCGCTTTTAAGAGTCTGATTGGGTTCGACCTAGGTTCGACCAGGTTCGACCCACCCAAGGCGCAACACTTATCGGTTTCATCATTTTGCAAGTTTTATATAAAAAAACTAATAAATGTATCAAATTTTATACGATTATTTTATATTTGTGCAAGCAATGGTAATTGTGTTTATTATTATTAAACGTAGCGTGATCGTTGAAATGCATCGTGAATGCATCCTGATGCCTGACGTAATTCTGACGTAGAATTGTCGTGCCTCATTCCGGCGCTCTCATTGGCTCGGCGGAGTCTGATCTGAAAAGCAACAACAAAATGCAGTTTCGCCATCTTTAACAATGTGCACCGGTCGTCGTGCGGCGGTGTGGTTTGTGCTGTGCGCACGTTCGGTGGGGGATCGGCAGAAAATATTGTTTGCGGGGTCGACAGGATGCCGTCTTCTAAAATTGCGGCCGCCAGCGTGCGCCGAACGTGAAGGCGCTCGAGCGACCGCCAAGAGAGCCCCAGCATGGCAGGGAAACTACCGTCGCGTCTTCAGGGCGAAAAGGCGCACTCGTCGAAACCCTATGAAAGGCGAAAGGTAAGGCTAAGCCTAAGCGCATTCCCATTCAATGCTCGTCGTCGCGGGCCGTAATCTTGGCTGACTACGATGGCTGGCCGCGCAGATCCGGTTAGAACACGTTTTTGTTAAAGCGTGAAACCTTCCTGTGGCCCCGTTGGCCTCGTCTTTGAAGCGTAGTTCCGGGCTCGACTGTCTCAGAGTCGCGTGCTCGCCGCTGGCAATCGCTACCTCGCTGCTTCGGGGAACAAAACGTCCGTACTTGCTTCTTTAGAGCTGAGCGCGATTTAATAAAGACGGTCGCGAGGGCCGCGATCTGCAGTTGTAGTCACAGGTTCCATGGACGATGGACGCTGCAGCGCGCCTGCTCGTCGGAGTTCAAACCCGAGCTGCAACCCGGATTGTCATTGGCGCTCCTGAGTGTCACTGCGTGGTGAGCGCCCACTGCCCTCGCGACCGAGTTCACGGGCTCAAAGTGCTCTAGTCCGACGCGTGGTCACGAGATGCACGTGGTCACGAAGACGCATGCGTTGCTGACGACAGCGGCTTTGAACGACGCACTCTGCCTGTGACGGCTGTGCTCGGTTATTCGTCGCTGCTGCCTCCGAGTCGCACGATCACGCGCTGTCCCATCGTGGCTCCCTGAAGAGAACCTAACAGGTGCCAGAATGCAGAGAGGCAGCCTTGCCTTCAGGAGAAAAAAAGAAAAGGCTTTGCTCTGAACATTAATCTGACAGGCGCACTTCTATTACATGTACCCCCGGATAAACGGTGACTCGAAAATGTGCGTGATGGGAGGACTTGCGTCCGTTCACTGCTTGTCTCCGGTGCCGCAATGGATGCTTGGGAAGAGGCATTGGGCCGAGTGGCACACTGTTGAGCTGTGACAGACAACACAGAATCCTGCAAGTCTGAAGGACACTCCATCGTCAACATAGGGCCTGAGTGCCAAGAATGTCTCCAGACGAGCAGGTCAATGCAAATAGAAGTGAACTTGGGGTCACGGGTCTAGTTCGTATGAGCGGGAATTGAGCCAACTGGTAGGTGCCAATAGATGCTTTGCACCTGGCGTCATCTCGTCCCAGCTCTCCTGCCACCACCTAAGAGGAGGAGGAGGAGGAACTTCCTCTTATTGGGACTCATGTGTGTCCCAGAGGTGGCTATTCTCTCTCTAGAAGATTATGCCGTGGGAAGTGCCCAATTTCGTTCAGGCGCTCTCCACATGCTCCAAACTTGGGAATTCGCGCAAATTACACGTTAAGCTGCACCATGCTTCTAGATTGGATCCAGTTTTCAGTGAAGGTGCAGTGGGCGCTCCTACTCAAATTGCGTACAAACGTAGCTTCCCCTCTCTCTTCAGTGGTAGTGCGAAATAGATCATGTTACGTCAGTGCAAAGCATTTCATGCTGCTTGACCTCTCCTGGTATGCGCAACATTGAATATTGAGAATATTGAGTCTTTATGCACGTCCTGGGAATATTGAGTCTTTATGCGTCCTTGTCTGCTACTGCCTGTCTGCCACTTGCCAGAACCGTCCTGTGTTTGCTTGAGCTGTAGAAGACCTCTCCTGCATCTGTTCGGTAACACTTAGGTATTCTTAGCACTGCGACAGCCAAAAGGACATTTTGTATTACAAAAGCTACCGAGCAAATAGAGGTACAAAGTCAACGTAGGGCTGCAAAGGTTTGCTTACAAGCTAATGCTGATATGCCACAAGTTCTATGCATGGTTGGATTTGTTTTAAGCGCATCTTGCCAGCTTTTCAGAAGTGAGTTACAGCCAGGGCCAGGTTTGTGGGGGTGTCTGCAAAGAGATTTTTGTTCCCACTAGATGCAGCAGGCAAGATTAGCAGCTAAATGTAAGCGGGCAATCTAATCTCAAAACTCAATGGAGACATACTTTCCCTTCACAATAGGTTGCCGGGACCCTGAGCAATTTTTAAAGAGATATCTTTAGGCAACATAAGTGCACAATTTGAGTTTGGAAGAAA
The DNA here is from genome assembly GCA_037355805.1 of Ixodes ricinus. NCBI lineage: Eukaryota > Metazoa > Arthropoda > Arachnida > Ixodida > Ixodidae > Ixodes > Ixodes ricinus. The sequence continues at coordinate 6,021 of JAZHYW010069266.1, forward strand.
TGAAACAAAAATAAACTTCCTTCTTAAAATTGTCCACTGTCATAAAGATTTCCAATAGTGAGCCAGCATTTCTTTTACCGCCGGGACACGACCGGCTAAGTCAGTCACAGATGCAGGCGTGTAAAATTCGACTCGCAATCGTAAGGAGCGTTTTGCATAGAGTGACTGTGCAAAAGAAATTGCACGATTTCCAGATTCGTGCAGTAAAAGACCCGCGGACTGTCGAATAGGAGGTGAATTGTTGTGTATACAAAGTCTAAAAAAAAGAAACGAGGAAGGAGGAAAAAAACAATAACAAACAAAATTATAATATTATGTTTTTTCGCTTCTTGAAATGCTCTTTTGATCGTTTCTTTCTAGGTTATGTTCAGCATTTGAAACCAATCTTTTTGCCCTTCGTGGAAAGCTTTTGGGACATTCCTGAAACACCTGCAAGCCTAAAGCATATGTGCAAAAAATTGACTGAAATACGCCTGTTATTTAGAATGTATGAAAATCAAAGTCTCTGCTTATCTTTTGATCCATGGCATTTACAGCATGTAAATAGAGAACAAGATCTCATTAGAAATATATTAGGCTTTCTGCGTAATAAATACTAACCCTTGGTCTCATTTTTCAACTAAAAATGTGGTGCTACTCCTACTTTGTTTAGAACACATTCTGTCCAATTGCCACATGGTTTTTTTTGCACATGTTCCTGAGCCCAAGAGGGGCCCTGCAAGGACTCTTTACTGGTTTTTAATTTGCACTTAGCCTGAGTGCACTAAACGTAATAACTTAATGACACCTTGAGTTTTTCGCTTTATTTTAAAAGTTATAGGCAAATTAAAATCACAAAAACAAGCAAAAAATAACCCCCTTCATGACGTCCTTGGCTGCTTGAGTGGCCGTGAACTAGAGGGGTAGCTGAGTTCAGCGAAGCGCCACGGCAGCCGCACCCCGTGTTGACGGCTCGAGAGGACGCCACTAAAGCATGTGTTGGATAGAGCAGAAGCAAGTGGCCAGGGCGGCTCGCATTGCATTTGCTGCGCGATTAAACACTAATTTGGCATGACGCTTCATTGGCCACAAACGGCAGGAAACACGGCAAAGGTCAGTTCAGAACGGGAGTCACTTCGTGCTGCCATACCGCCAAACCTGCTCGCCGAAGGCCTTGGAACCGGTCAGATCTTCGAGCCCGTAACGACCGCAGCGCCGCCGCATACATCTGGAACCTTTCTACAGTCGCCGCTCATCGTGTGCCTGATCCAGGGATTGTAAAAGTTACTTCAAAAATGTACCTAAGATACAGTTACAGTTACTCATATGAAAAGGTACCTAAGTACGTACCTGGGTACAGCCTTAAAAAAGTACCCAGGTACAGGTACAGTTACTTTAAAGATACTTTATTTTCCCCGAATTCGTGAATATATATTGGAAGTAAAGCTTTTTATAATAAGGATAAATACAAAAACGAGTTCGATAAAAGTGCTTTATTAGTGTCAATGCGAGAAATAAGAAAAACCGTATTCACATGAGCCGGTGCTGACTTCGAAGCGCCCAGAATACGTCGGCCGCATGAAGAAACGCACGAGTCGAGAGCATATGCACCTAACCTTTGCGACATCAAGCGAGGCTTCAAGCTTCCTCGTTTTTTGTTTTTTTTTCTTCTTTCGCTAATTTAAAGAAAAATAAGTTTTTTGTTGTTTTTTTCTGAACTTTCTCAGTTTTGATAACCGCCAAATTTAAGCCCGATTTATTCAGTGGAAACTGTATTATATCCGCTATGTTACATTTCTTTATGGTTGTAATTATAATTCATTTTCTTTTATATTTTCTAGTGTATTTATGGCAGGGGAGAGCCACCATCAGGACAAGATACAGGCAACAGAAACGGTGCACATCTTTAAAGTTATCTCTTCTCTTGTAGAGCTGTCAGAGGAGCTCCACAGACGCATTGGAAGTCGATTCCGGCTTGAGATGGAGGAAGCAGGTCGCTATTTTCCCTAAACGTAGTTCCGAATCGATTCGATAAATTGGTGTCGCTTGAACGGCATCGCTAATCCACCGTTCGCTCAAATGAACACCGCCATTCGCTAAAGCGTCGTTCGATGAAAAATCATGGACGGGGCTTCGTTCGCTAAAACGTCGTTCGATCAAGTCAGTGCCTCCCAGGTCGTACCCAATTCAACGTCTATCACGGCACATGGTAGTGTGTTAATACTTCAAAATTTATGGTTTCTATCGTTTTGATGAAGTGAATAAAAAAGTACCTGTAAAAGTAACTTCATTTAGTTACAAGTTACTGAAACAATGTACCTAAGACACAGATACAGATACCGAGAAATGAAAGTACCTAGGTTTGTACCTCAGGTACAACAAAAGTACCTAGATACCGATTTCCAGTTACAGCGCGGTTCAAACAGGGCTCCGGACTACGGAACCCGGGCCAGCCCGTGCGCGGGAATCCGTAGTGACGTAATCACGTCCCGGTGTCCGCGGACGGGTGCCTGACGCCACGGTTTGGTTTGAGCGGCGCGCGGACGGGCCCCGGCATGCGGGAGCTGACGTCAGCCGGCGGCTCCCCAGGCAGCCAACTCAACGGCTGTCGTCAAGCGGAGTCGTCGCCGTCGCGGGTGAGAGGCAGGCGATGCTGGGCACGCCGGGCGCCGGGCACGCTTTGCGCTCCTGTCCAGAAGCGGCACTGGTGCCTCGTTTTGTCGCTTTTCGCGATGGCGTCGTCTCGGCAGGATCCCGACTCACGAGAAGCTTGGTTTGCCTCCGCCTGGGGCAGCACTCGTGCCAATGAGGTGCGTCCCTTATGCAAGAACCATCGACTGGCGTAGGCTGACTACTTCCTCGCGGCTGCGTGTGGGCAGTACCTGCGGAGCATGAAGAAAAAGAAGCGGGCAGGTCCAGTCCGCGAGCTCCCGAAGTCTCGGAAGCAGCTCTGCTGAAGTCATGCCACTCTGTCGATGAGACTGATGTACGAGAGACCCCGCCGGCCGGGACCCTCCTTGAGTGCTTCGAGACATTCACGGAGGCCAGCGACAAGGGTGTGCTGCTTTTTATTTTGGATTATTTTCATGTTATATATCCAAGTGGCGTGCCCACGTGGGCCCGCGTCGCGTCGCCGAGGAATACTCACGTGGAGCGTGCGCTCCCGCAGTGGAACCACGTTTATATCATTTTTAACGCTGGCAGGATCACATGAGAGAAGCTTTCGTAACATTCACCCGCTTGTCAGATATTACTGCGTCTGTGCTATAAAAAAAATAGCAATGGCATGCAGATGTGCAGCTGATACGGCACACTCTTCTGTTTACTATGTTGTGCTCCCTTGAGTGCATGTGGCACCGAAGCCCGTTGTGCTTCCTTGTCCTTTGTGCTAGCTAGATGTGTGCTTACAAGCTGCTTGTGAGTGAATTCTACAAAGCTCGCGCTGCAGAACCCAGGGATCTTAGGTTCAATCCCCACCCCGGCCCGTTTCGATCTGGATGAGCATCGTAACAGCAGACGTTCGTGTTTCACTACTGCGTGACGGGTGTTAAAGATTCTAGGCTAGTGGTCGTACAGTAGTGCCTAAAAACTCATCTACAGCGCGTACCGGTGTCGTTCACCATTTTAACCTTTTAAGTGCATCCCACTGCCTCTCCGGTCTCTTTGCAGCCAGCAAGCCAACCACTGCCTGCCTTCTACAAACGGCCTTTCTGAAGGCCACTCATATTTGCATTGAAGATGCCGTTTCATCGGGTTGCATCCACCTCCTGTGTCTTCAAAACCATGTGAATAAAGTATTAAAAGCAGTATCGAGGTCTTTCGCTTGTCCTGGTGCTTGTGGTCGCTACGATACCCATCGTAGATCCAGGGGTACCGCTGAACTAGCTGAATTAATTTATAGGTTTTCTCGGGTACGTCAAACGCAGCGGCAACTTCAGCCCTCTTCGCGGCAGCGGCACTCTGCAGACTTCCCTCGCGTCGGAGACGGGCAAGAAGTTCACCGTCGCAGCCATCCTCGCAAGCAAGCACGGAGCATCTGAGGCATTCGCATCGCCGGAACCGCGTGAACGTCGGTGGCAAGGAGGGCGGAGGAGGGAAGCGCGCCGCGCTGATTGGCCGCGGAGAAAATACGGAAACCTACGTCACAACCCGGGAAGGAAAGTTGAAAATTCTTCAACTCCTGACCCGGATGGCGAAGCCGTAATTACGTCACCACCCGCACGGAGGGAGCGCTGACGTCACTACGGATTCCGGCGCACGGGCTGGCCCGGGTTCCGTATTCCGGGCCTGTTTGAACCGCGCTTTACTTGTACCTAGGTACTTTACAACCCTGGCCTGATCCCACTATTCCTTTCTGGTATGCGCCGCCTTTTCCACCGCTTGGTGGCGGGTATGGTGACGGGTCATTTTAACGAGAAAGCATTAACTGTCCCATGGAGCGAGCTGACGTCATCAGTTCGAAGCTTGAAAACGGCACCTAGTTTCCGCGATTGCCTTCAGTTCCATTGGCTGGCGCGCGTCGTACGGCTCCCATTGGCCGCTACGCTCGTCAGTTTCCACGACCGCGCGCCCCATGGCGCTGCGTGTCCTTCAGCGCGCCGTTAACATGGGGTGTCCAAGGTCACCAGGGGAGCATGCGCACTGACCGACGACGAAAAGTATGCAGCAGACGAAAAGGGAGCGGACAGCGGCTAAATGCTTTCGCATTCACAACTCTTAAGGCGCATTCCCACCGGCGATGTAAGCAGTCGAGGCTGGCGTACCATGATCGTATCGCAAAAAAATTTGATGATCACACCGGCTTGCGCGATGAGCGAGTCCAAGCGCCTTACGTAGGCGAGTCGAACTTGCGCTTCCGACGCCGTTGATTGACTCCAGGCCGCTCCGCGACCATATCGCATCGCAGAAAGTCGGGTCAGAAGCTGACCGCTCAAACTGGTCGTCCGGTTAAAATATGGTCGCACTGATATTTAGTTACTATCTCCGTGCCCGCTGGCTTAGCCCGAACCCCGGGATATGTTGAAAACGCAAAAAAGGTAGACGCTTAAATATGATTGCAGGGCCCCTTTAAAGGGTAACTGCAAAGAAAAAAAAATGTTTTTTTAAACAGCGACAAGCGTAGTCACAAAACAAATCTTTCCGCAAAAATAAAATTTTTTTTTAGCAATATTTACGCCATAGGACGTAATTTAGTCAGGAGTCACAACTTCTTTATATTTAGAAACTCCCGCTTCTTTTGACGCGCGGAGTGGCTGTTATACGTCATCCGTAACATATAGCAGCCACTACGTGACGCATAATACCAACTTTATGGCGCGCGATTTAAAACGGACGAAATAGCCGCAAACTAAAATCAGTCTCGTGCAATAAATATTGCTGTAAAAAAATTTGTTTTTGGCGGAATAATTGTTTTGTGACATGCTTGTCCCAATTAGGATGTCTAAAAGTACACTTTTTTTCTTTGCAGTTACCCTTTAAGCTGTAAATCATGGCACCAACTGAATCGTTGTTGAAGTATAATATATTTATTTCACCACAATGTTTCATACAGTTGATAAAAACCAGGATAGAGAGTAAGAATCATTACACAGATTGATTTAAATCGGGCCGGTTTTACTATAATAATCAAAATCTAACCTTTTCTGCAAAAATATTCACAAAAATATTTTATTTACCGTTTGTCAGCTCTCTATGTACATTTGTTTTGTATTTAAATAAGGAATCATCAAGCAAGAAAGATTTATATCAGGGTGAATGCAAGCACAAAGCAGTGGTCCCCTGAGCAAATTGGAATGTTGAGTTTTTGAGTTTTTCTACCATTCACTTGGTTAATTACAGAACTTCTTATTGCAAGTAAATAAGAATGTGAAAGAAACTAACACTAGAAAAGTAATGTTCTATTGCAAAGAAATGAGAATGCAAAAGAAAATAACAAAGCTTTTTCACAAACCTAAAGATGTCCAGGCATATTTTTCTTCAATTGTGGGGTTTACTAATTAAAAGTTCTTACTCTGTACTTCCAATTTACAGCAATTTTTGCGCGTTGTTTTCAGTGATTGGACGGGGAGACTGATAATCTGTCATGTATTAAAATGCATTTTGCGATCAAAAAGCACTATTTTATAACTGCAATGATTTAAATAAAAAAATCTGATTTTTATGGCACTTAAAAACAATCATAATTCTTTTCACTCTGCTAAAAACAATAATGATTTGTAAAAAAAAAAAAAAGAATGGAAGAGTAAGAATGAAAAATTTATTTAAAGTACTATAGACCTTTTGCTAAATGCCCAAGCGCCAGGGAGCATGCTCCGAGTGTAGTTACACGCGCTGCACGTGCTGGCATCAGCAGTAGTAGCTTTTGTAAAGCAAATGTCTAAAACAAATGGCATTTGCACGCGCGCTTGTCAACGCTTTATTTTGGTGTTTTACTTCGAATCTTTTATACGGGGAAGGCGAGCGCGTGTGGCGCGTGTCCATACATTCCCATCATTCTCCTTGATGCTTGGGTAATTTAGCAATAGGTCTATTGATAAGTTCTATAATGCAACATATTCTCATGCTCCTCTGCCTCAGTAGGTGGTCGAGTTCCTTTTCGCCTACCCCTCTGGTCACGTGACCTCCTCTGTTAAGCGATCAGCATGGAGCTTCGCGGCCACGCTCGTCGGGCTTCATGAAATGCTGAGCACCTAGCCAAAGAAGGTTTCACATTAAAATTTCTCGGGAGAACCTCGTGTACGACGTATTAGCATCGTGGCTGCGGCTAAACGGTGCCCGGTGTTTCAGACTTTGGTGCAGACCGTGAAGGAGCTGCTGCTGCCGCTCGTGGCTGACGTCATGGAATACGCCCCTGGTGACCGAGGAGGAAGCAGACAACCTCTGGCCGCGGGAGGAGGCGTCCGCTCCGCCGGACCAGTCTGCAAAGAGGCCCCGCACGGAGCGTCCGGCGGCATACTCGTTTGCGGAGCCCCAGGACCTCGGGAGGAGCTCGCGGGTCCCCAGTCCCTGCTCAACGGTGAGGGCCAGTGATGTCGTGCTCCGGTCGGAGAATGTAGGGCTCTCAACCTTCCGGTGATTCGCAATAATGTGGCACACTCTTCCTACTGTGCGCATTATTATTCACAAGGTGCGTAGGCTTCTGCGTCGCTTTAGTGTAACGCTGTTGAGATCGTGAAGTTTGAAAACCCCCGGTGCAGGGGACGCGTCTGCTAGCCATAGTCCAGTACCCGGAACCCGTCTTCGTCTACGTGTTTAGCGTCCCATCCCGCCCGCGCATCGTATGTGTTCCCAAAGTGGCAACAAATGACCTTTCGGGAGCCGACTTGAATGCCGCCGCATTCTGCAATCCCGGTGATTGGCGGTGGAAGTTCCGGCAAGAAGAGACCGGGCGAACGTGAGTGTTGCCATCGTCGCGGCATTCCGTCTCCCGGCTGCCCAAGTCCCCGTCTGCCGTCGGTCTGGAAAGTGACCTATGGCAGAACGGGCGCCTGCCGCGGCCGCCTCCGCCGCTGCGCTGTCGCTAGGGATCGTGGTGGACAATAATGCTACACTTCTGCGACGTGGCCCGGTGGAGATTGATTGACCACAAATGGGGATACACAGAGGGTTGCCACGCCTTCTCGGCAGCTGTCGGAAACATGTCGGCCCTTTACAAACAACGACCTTTGAGAAAGGAAGGAGCAAATACTTCCGAAGGGTGCATTGTTTGTTTTGACTGACGGCTGCCAGACGCTTTGCAACAAATTCTTGGCCTAAGTGTTGTTTGCTGGGGCGAAACTCGGTCAGATACCCGGTTGCTCCCTCCTACCTTTTCGCTCCTTTTCGTCATCCACCCTGAAAGACATGTTTTCATGGACTCACTTGCTGTATGGGGCCTTCGAGACCTGGAGCTGCGAATTTTTGATGTAACGTGCAAGTTTAATAAATCTTGTCGCTAAATGAATGGAATTCCCAGGAGCAGGTTGGGATTGTTTCTCTTGCACAGACCATGTACCAGCTTTTTCAATAGTGCAGATATTTGTAAGGTAGTGACTATTTCGACGTCCACCGTCGAGAGAAGTATTACCGTTGCGTCCGCGACTCCACTTCTCGGAGACTTTCCCCGTCAAAACGTTGATTGCATTATTTTGCTGTCTCCCGTCAAAATGTTTATTTTTATTTGTTTGACGCTGTCTTTCTCTAAACTTTGGAGCTTGAAGTAGAAAGTGATCGAAAGTGGCTTCCACGATAATGTGACCTTACTTGCACTCGTCGCAGTTTAACGCACATTTTTTTAACAAAAAAATGTTGCTTACGGGGACGCCGGAAGGTGAGAGGGGCAGGGGGGGCCCAGAGCTCCCCCCCCAGGTATTCTTATGGGGGGCTCAGGGTGCCTCAGCCCTCCATAATAATACAGCGGAGGGGGGGCGGGGGAGGGAGGGAGGGAGGGAGGGAGGGAGGGAGGGAGGGAGGGAGGGAGGAAGGAGGAGGAGGAGGAGGAGGGGGAGGGCGTATGATGCCAGGCACTTGTCATGTCACAAGGTTATCACGCGCGTCTATGCCAGATGCGAGCCACGGAGCAGCAGGCCGCGATCACGCAACGCGGACACCACCAAAATTCGAAAGCACCATGCGCGCATCGCGCTCCACATGACAATTAGGCTCCAGCGAGTGGCCCTCCAAATGGGAGGGCTGCTCTCTGTGCAGTGCTGTGCAAAATGTCTACAGGTTGTGTAAATTACTAGGAATTGTATACACATACTGTGCTATGCCCATCTGCATTGGGGTGTTTTATTTGTTGGCTGCATGTAATCCTTTTTTGCATGCGTCTTTATTATATAAACAGAAAATACTATATTGCCTTAATATGTACATTTCTAGAACATCAGTAAATGAGTGTTTGCTGAAAGTTTATTCTGCCCAGTTCCTCGTTAGTGATATACAGTATCTAGCAATTAAAAGCACTGCCTAAGAGTCACTTTATCACGCAGAAAATAGAAATCTCCACACATGACATTGTGAAAGGAACAAAAACTAACTCTCTAGGATAGTGTTCTCTCTCAAACAAGACTTAAATTGTAATATCAATTTCGTTCAGTAAAAAAAAAAAGTACATAAACAATAACAAGAAACAAAAACCCTACAAAACGGAACTTGGTTTTAGCCCCCACTCAAAATATACTTCCGGCGTCCCTGGTGGCGTCATCGACTGCAGTTTTTATGACCAGCGAGACTTCGGAACCGTTCGAGGAGGTGTGGAGGCATGTAACCATTCCAAACTCAGTGTTACCTAGTGTACACACTTAAATTTGTTATGTGCAGGGCGATGTCAGTTAAACATGTTAAATGAGACCCGCGACGAAGGCACGCGAGAGCATATGTTGCCGCTGGGCGATGTCACTGTCACGTTCGAAAGGAATCGTTCAACTGTCCAGTGCTATGTACTGCCAAAGCTTCCTAGGCATGCGACACGCAGCAACACGTGACATTGTCAACACAACACTGATATCAGCGGCAGAAACCAAATAAAATGGAAAGGCTACCACCACAACTACTGTGACAGACGGCTACATTGACAGGGGACATCAAAATAATAGAGGTGCAGTTTTGACGGAAGACGTAATAACTTGGTCATAATTTTGACGGGGACGTCAAACTAATTATGAGAGTATTTTCAAATTTTACAAAAGTGACGTCAAAATAATTTTTGGTGTTATTTTGACAAATTGGCAATGCAAAATCGTGGATAATAATTTTATTGTTTGGGTTTTTTCACCTCCAGCATTGTGCCTCTTTCATGAATGGCAACTTTAGTGCTCCTCGTGCTCCCAGCAAGTTTCTCGTTGGAACCGTGCAGTTATTTTCACTAGTTATTAGGATAATTATCAAATTTTAGTCATTTATACTTGTGGTGATTAGCTTTGCATGTTATGTCCTGCTAGCTGTACTACTCCTGTGCACAGACTTAGTGTACCTTTTGCGGCTTTTTTGAATACCGTAGATCCGTTCGAATAATAATCAAACACATTTAAAGAAAATTGATAATGAGTAAACTGTTCATAATAGAAGCATGAGGACGTTTGAGCATAGAAAAGATAAGCCGGAGGGATCTGATGGTTCGCCCCAGGACGACTCCTCCGCATTTTCGTAGGGATGCGGAGACTTCGTCCGAGCAGAGTGTTCTTTGTCTCTGGCTGCAGGGGATAGCCACTCGGAGAAGAGCGAGGCCTCGGGGTCCACTAGCGGCTGCTCCTCTCTCGGGGGCCCCGAAAGGGAGTCCGCGGCGACGCCGGAGCCCCGTGCAAGGCGCCACGACTGGTCGCACACGAGGGACTGCGGGGTCATGGCCAACCTGCCCTCCTCGGGGGGCCCCGACAGGCTGCGCGGCGGGAACGGGCACGGTGAGTCGAGGCTCTCCCACGATCCTCCGGGCACGCCGGTCAACGGTGCGGTGCGCGGAACGCATCTCGGGCAGGTGCGTTTAGCATCCTCTGCCGTCCGCAAGACAAGCAAAATTTCTTACAATTGTGCTTGCGTTGCTTCTCGGTCTACAAATATGTTGAGAGAGAGGGGGGGGGGGGGGGGTGTTCCGCGGCTATTTTTGAGGCTTCCTGGGGTTCCATGGGACCCTAAACATTGAGAACCCCTGTCATAGAGTGCCCTCGGTGAAGTGCGAGACCACTGTTCCAATAAAATCAACTTCAGGACCGAGGATGCCCGCTCCACACAGACCCGTGTGGCTGGTACACTGAGGGCTAGTATTGCTGAACTGCAGTTTCGGTTGGTGTTCCTTTCATTTTTCCCAAATTGTGGGTGCCGGTCACTTTGTGTCGGTTATCTGCTGAAGCACGAGCATCTATTATAGCACTCGTTTCTATATCTCGTATATGACAGTGGCTCGCATTAGTGTATGCGCTTAGGTAACTTGATGCGTTGCATCAAGGGCCGCCAATCTATGTTCTGTAAGTCGAAAGATCTCCTTCCTCTTTTCTCAAACTGTGAGGGTGAGGGGCTGACATCCCCAACACGACCTGGCTATAGGGGTGGATCCTTCCCCACTTCAGGCACAGATAGCTCACGACTGCTGTGTCGGCGTTCGTCCGGGCCCTGTTTTCACTAGGTGAAAACACAAGTCTTTGCCAAGCGCCGACTCTCACTCGTGTGCTACAGCTGCCGGTAGGGGATGCAATATGCACAGTGCCTGCTCTCTCTCCTTCTTGGGGTGCCGTTCACCTCTCTCGGGGCGCATGCAGATAGAGGCGGCCTCCGAAGGAAAGCATTTTTTCCGCAGGGTGCGTGGGTTCAGCCGAGAGCGCCTCCCGCCAGAGCCCGGCCACCCCCAGGTGGCGCATGCCGCAGCGGACAGCTTCCGGGGGCCAGGGCCCTGGCTTCAGCCTCTCTGCCTTCGGGACGCCCGTCACACCGGGGGTGAGTAAGCCACCCTTCGGGGATCTTCCGGGCCTTGTCAAGGAACCATTGACTGTACAATTTAGGGCAGTGGATCTCGACCACCGGTGCGTCGGGACCTGTGGTTGCCGCTGTCGCTCGTAGATGGCGGTAGCTGTCCAGAGTTTTGTGTCATCATTTATTTGCTGCCGGACCTGATGCTGGGAAAACTAGCCCTTCACAGCTCAGCTGTTAAAATTTTTCTATCTGTTCTACAAACTTTGCGGCCACCAATGTACACACTTACGACACGCCATGACCTTGCGTGGCCACTCTACCTTCACATTGAAACCTAACCAGCTTGAAATATCAGGGATGGAACTGCTGCGCCAGTTGCGCCACTGTGCGCCTAAAGCCTTATCATGTGCCACACTGATACAAAAGTATAAATAATAACAAAATTGTGGCAACCTGTGCCAAAACTGAAATTAGAACCGAGCCTCGTCGAAATTCGCAGTTTCGCAGCTTTTGTTGGCGACATCGACACCGGAACTTCTGGCCCAAATGGGATGCCAGTGGATCCGAAGCCGAATCCGCTACACCTGCCGCCAACGTTAGCTGCCGTTGCTGCATGCTCGCCGTGCTTTTCTGAAGTCCTGGAGTCACTTCAGCTGAAGATCTGAATAGTGGAGCAAACGTGTAACTATTGCAATCCCGCAGCTCATGTTGGTCCGCCCCACGGCGCCGTGCAGAAAACTTGGGAATAAAAGCGAGCAAGCAGTGATGCGTATGACGGAGCAAGATACGAGCTGCCAGATCGTGATTGCGCTTTGAAGACGGTACTGGCGAAGTCAAGAGCTACCTCAGGCGATTTGGCAGTGATGTCACGAAAGTGCTTTTGACAGCAGACTTGCCGCAAGCTGTGAAGTCTCATAAAGTGTACACAGAAAGGCTAGAGGTTGAAAAGCAAGACGACGAAAGGCAGAAGAGAAAGAACAATGATGCGAGGGAAGCCAGGGTGTCTACCGACCGGGAAAACCGGGAATTGTCAGGGAATTTTAAGACACCTGGAAAAGTCAGGGAATTGTCAGGGAAATTTCCAAAAAAGATTGCCGAGTCAGGGAATTTATCCCATGCTCGCCCGCTCATGCTAGAAGCGCCAGGCACGGGCAGGCGTAGCCACGACCGCAGGCAAGTGCGGCGTCGCGACCCCTAGGCGCGACGCGACCCGCCCAAGCTGACGGGCGCAGACGGGCGTGTACGGCCGCAGCGCCGCCACGCCAACTTTCCACGCGCTGCGCTTCACACGAGAGCATGTGCGAAGCTGGCGGCTCGTCGTTTTTAGTACACTCTAAAACCACTAAATAAGCTACACTTTAGAGTAGCAACACTGAAGTATGGCGGCTAAAGAGTTACTCACAGTTACTAGTGAAGCGGAGTAGCAGCGTCCATTTTGTTTAGTTCGTGACTCTAGTCAGGTGGTGTTGCTCTATTACGAGGAGAAAGTTACTTTAGCCGATACTAGGTGGCGCGAGTCACCACTCACTCACTCGGAAGAGAACAGCCGTCGTTCATCTACCCTCTGAGAGGCGCGCGCCTAGCGATCCATTCGTTTGTCACATATGGTGTTTTCGCTCTGCCACGTGCGTTTGTGGCTTTGGAGGCTTTGGGTTGGGCTTTTTATTGTGTTATTTTCCGGAAGCGGAGATATGTGAAAGTGACTATGTCGCTGTCGAGGAAGTGCTCTTTCAACCTCAATTGGGCAAACCCGGACATATCCACGAATGCGAGTTGGATTAGGCCCGTTCCATATGATCCAAATAGTGCGCACTGCTCAATGTGCTGCAAGAAGCTCTCCCTGAGCAACATGGGGAATAGGGCGATTACTACTCATGTTGAGGGTAAGAAACATCAAGCTGCTATGAAATATCTGCAAAGCGTTTCCCAGAGCCCAATCGTATTTTTCAAGACTGCGACAAATGTGGACTTGCCTTCCGCGACCGCATCGGGCGTTTTGTCCGGAGGTAGAGGGGAGGCACTCACTTGATCGAATGACGTTTGAGCGAACGCCCACATTTCACCGAATGACACTTTAGCGAATAGTCGGACGCCGCGAAGCGGCGTTTTCGGGTGGGCCAAATGGGTTAACATTTTTGTAATGAGCCGCCACAGACTGTCGCCGCGAAGCGGCGTAAGCGCAGCGCGGCGGATGGGTTAACGCGTGCCCCCGTTATTCGCTAAAACGTCAATTCGCTCGAATGTCGCTGTTCGCTGAAATGTCATTCGCTCATGTGATTGGCGGCCATATCTGGTGATTGCGATGAGTCACTGAACAAAGTAACTCAGAGAGAACAAATGGATGTCTGATCAGGTACTGGGACCAAACTCCTTGAAACAGTAAACCCTGGTCAATGCTGTGTTATAAACATCTTCAAAAGTGAAGGTAGTTGCTTTATCTAACTTAAATAAAATATTCTGCATTGTAAATAGTGTCTATCTATAATAACTTCGTTTTGGTGTCGGTAGTTGTGGGTCAGGGAATTCAATTAAAATAGTCAGGGAAAACCTGGAAAAGTCAGGGAATTTTTCGAAAACAATTTGGTAGACACCCTGTGAAGCGAGTACGAAGAGAGCCTATCTTCGGGAAGAAGACGACAACCGCAGACAGCGCATCATCTGTTTGCAAACTGGCTATGCGAGCATGCGCAGTCAATAATTAAATCAAGTCTCAAAAAAAAAAAAAAAAGGAGATGGAGAACATTTTGTTTTGACAAGTGCTGTTAGCAGAGGCTAATACGAAATTGGCTCAGAATCTCGAAAGAGTGGAGTGTATCCGTGAGCAGTTGACGGAGTCTCAATAGATTTATATCTACAAGGACAATTATTATCTTATTCTAGTCACTGAAAAATGAAAGACCATTTTTGTACCTGCATCTTTGTTTTTAGGGGTTGAAGCTCCTTAGGGGCTAGCCATGTCCGTATGTCCATCCGGCGTCCGGTGCTCGTGCTCCTGCTCGTGAGCTCACGTGTTCACGTGCTCGTGTAGAAGGAAAAAAAGATAAAACAAAATGATGAAAAAAATGTTTTGCGCAGTCGACCAGGTTTGAACCTGTGCGGGGGAACCCCAATGGATTTCTAGTCCATCGCCTTAACCACTCGGCCACGACTGCGGGACGAGTAGCTGGCTCTCGGATGTGTGTAACTCAAGAGCAGGGGACGTCATGGATGAAACGTTGCATGTAGCCGTCAAAGTCTATACAGGAGAGGGGGCTGCAGTCAAATGCGTATATAATCGCGTTAAACTTTGCATGCATTGGCTCAACGTTTATAGACGAGAGGGCGCTGCGGTCAAATGTTCAAATGCGTACATAGCCACGTTCCACACCACACATTCTCTTTCTGACATGGATGAAAACGAACAAAAGGCTGGGCATGCTGCGGCTCAGAATCTACGCAGACAAGCACCACCAGAGCTTCGCCCCCAATCAACATCATTCACCACGTGGAGATGTTTGGTACACCCTACTAGTCAGTGTTGAGGTTTGAAAGCTATTTGTTGCTGTTTATGTTGACCTCTTTTCAAAGTCGGTTTCATAACGTGTCACACTGTCGTGTGTAGTTTTGCTTCATATGTTTTGCGTAATTTGCACGTAATTTTGTGAAAAATATTTGCAACTAAATAGTTTATTGAAACTACCGTTAAGTTCCCATGCAGTTATCTGGATGCCATATTTTCTTTAGCTTTTGAAAACAGGTGGCATTTAGCCTCTATTTCAACATTCTTAAAACTCTTATGCTGCTCCCAACTTGCTCCAAGACCTCGTATTTGCTGCTCCCAGCCTGCTCCAACCTGCAGTTTTTTCTGCTTCCAAGATTGCTCCAAATCTGCTTTGCCTAGTTCCATCCCTGAAATATGTACGTGTTGTAAACCCCATTTACACCAAACTTCTTCGCACAAGCTTCTGCCGAAACTCGCGTAGCATGCCGCGATTTCTCCTGCATGTGCACTACAGTCTGTCGTCCTAGCAAGCCCTTTTCTGCTGCTTTGGTGTGCTGAAGCGCTGTTCACAACGGCACGGCAAATGCCCCTTCATAGAACAAGGGATCAGTCGTTCCCCCGCGTTTCAGTCACCCAAAGCACAAGGTGAAAATTTTGAATTTTGTACGAACGTACTTGAGTTCACAGCATCGAATCCTTACAAACATTTTTTTTTGTCAACGTATTCTAGGTCACGCCTACAAACTTCTAGAGTATGTTTATTTTACTTTACAACTACGAATGTTTACAAACCTTTCCTGTGCCGAT
Source organism: Ixodes ricinus (assembly GCA_037355805.1). Lineage (NCBI taxonomy): Eukaryota > Metazoa > Arthropoda > Arachnida > Ixodida > Ixodidae > Ixodes > Ixodes ricinus. The sequence goes on from JAZHYW010069266.1 coordinate 21,670, forward strand.
TTGAGTTAACACCTGCGAATGTTTTCGTAAAGTAAATTGTTTCGTGACCGTTACCATCTCTCTCGCCTCTAGCGCCACCCAAATGGCATTCTCGTTCCATATTTTTTCCTGGATCATATGTTTTATTTTCCCGGTCCCTCGAACAATGTATTAAGGAGGTTCTACTGTATGCTGGGTGTTTTGGCTTTTGCCATGAATCGAGTGACTTGGGTGAGGAATCGGAGAAGTCTAGCCAGCTTCTAGAGTAACCCGGCTGTTTCAGGGCCGGGAGCGCCAGAGGCTCCAGTCGCCCTTCTACCCGGGCCGGACGACGTACGGGGGTGCCGCGTCGTACAGCCGCTTCCGCCTGACAACTGGGGGCACGCCCAAGGCGGTGAGTTCCACGAACCAGAGCGCTTCGGCGATCTCCGTAGTTCGTCCACGGCCACGTGGCTGGCCATACTCACCATCGACTTTTCGCGCTGCACCGTCGGATAGTTTCCGCAGCACTCTAATGCCGACAAAGCCACTTGTGCAAATGCGTGGCTTCGCCCGGCATCGAATGAGCTGCACGACGAGGCCACATGCTCTCGCAGTAGTGTGGATGCTACCCTGGCCTCAACGGCATAGTGCAAGAAGACCGATGCCGAGCAAAGTTCTAGTCGGAGTTTGTCCCCGTTAAAGCTTAACTCTAGATTGTTTTGTCAGTTCTGGGGGTCTGACTACTTTTAGTGTAGTCGGTGTTCTTGAATTAAGGGTATCGTTTACTTTTAGAGCGACGGCTTTACCGGTAACGCCTTGCAGGGATTTTAGTGTCGGCGTTTGTAAGTGTTGTCTGTTAACAACAACCCCAAGCGGGTCTTTTCAAACATTACTCGCGTTATACGAAATCCTGCTTTGGCAGTATCCAGTTGCCACGGGCATTGTTGGAGGGTTTTAGAAACTTCTACTGCGTTCGATTTCACTATAACATCTCTACTTCTCGAACGGAACTCGAAACAAATATGTTTTACCATAACTCCTCGCTTTGCACCCGCCTCGTTTCTCTGCATGCCTCCCCCACTCCGCTTATTGTTGAACATCAAGTAATCTCTCCGGGAAAACCTGCGTCTTCCCTTGCATAGGCGCAGGTTTTCCCATCCATGTGCAAAGAAGTAAAAACAATAGCTGTAGCTCGTCCACGAAATGTGGGCAAAATGGTGTCACCACGTACCATCTTTGGTAACGTTGGTCCTCGGGTATGTGACGACGCCATTTTGCCCGCATTGCTCAAATGTGCTACGGGTATTGCTTTCACTTCTTTGCCCATTGAGGTTGAATAAGGGGGCTTTTTACAGCGAAGGTGTTATGCGCTAGGATCTGGGAAAAATGTGTCCGCGGATGGGGACAGAAAAGTCCCCATTAGTCGTGGCAAGTGTGAATAAATAAAAATAAAAAGAGGTGGCAAGAAGGGTGAGTACCTTGGCATTTTCAGATAGTAAAGCCTTGAGTCGTCCTTGAGGTGATCCGAGAGGTCGTCCTAGAAGTCGTCCTTGAGGTAGTCCCAGAAGTCTTCATAGACGTCATCATAGAAGTCCTCGAGGTCGTCCTTAAGGTCATCCTCTAGGCGGCGTCCTTGAGGTTGTCCTTGACGACGTCCTAGAAGACGTTCTCGAGGTCTTCCTAGAAGTTGTCCTTGAGGTCGTCCCAGGTGTTGCTCTCGAGGTCGTCCTTGAGGTTGTCCTTGACGACGTCCTAGAAGACGTTCTCGAGGTCTTCCTAGAAGTCCTTGAGGTCGCCCCAGATTTTGCTCTCGAGGTCGTTCTAGAAGTCGTCCTGAGGTTGTCCTTGACGACGTCCTAGAAGACGTTCGAGGTCTTCCTGAAGTTGTCCTGAGGTCGTCCCAGATGTTGCTCTCGAGGCCGTTCTAGAAGTCGTCTTGAGGTTGTCCTTGACGACGTCCTAGAAGACGTTCTCGAGGTCTTCCTAGAAGTTGTCCTTGAGGTCGTCCCAGATGTTGCTCTCGAGGTCGTTCTAGAAGTCGTCCTTGAGGTCGTCCTAGACGTCATAGAAACAACAGCTTCGCTGGTCCTCCATCTTTATGTGAAGTGGAAGGGCTCTACAATTTTTTTTGTGCATAGTTCCGTAGGCACTTGGTCTCAATCTCAAACCGGGGTTTCGGGGGTCTATGGTGAAACTGGTGCTTTATACTCGGAGGCAGCCATAACACTCGGTGTCGACGGCAACTACGCCGCAGCACATACAACTGGTCGAGTTGTGCGAGACTCAACCACTCAATTTTCTCGCGCTCATGATTGCCGTGTTTGGTCTCGTCTAAAAAGGAGGGGCAACAGGGGTGGAAAAGTGAAGGCTGTACAAAAACGAGACATTGTCCAATGTGACATCGGCAGCAGTGGGACCTACTGGAAGCTTGCTGAGGAGCTGGTTGAGCCCTTCGACGGTCGTTGCCGTACATGTGTGGTGGCGATTGCATGTTGGAAAGCCCCAACCTATACGCAAAAGTGCTTGCATACTCGTAGGTGTTGCTATCTGTTGCGTCTTTGGGGTCATGAAATGTAGTGTTTGCGCAGTGTTTCGCCTCGCTGGGGCTCGTTATAGTTTAAAAATTACACACTCCATGCATGTCGGCTGCTTTGGCGGAGGCGGCAATTGGAGTGCCGGCTCTTACAATTCAGACTTTATCGAATTCCGTAAATTACCTTAGATTTAGAGTCCGAGGCCACCAGTATGTCATGTAGGTCGACGTGCGGAAATAGAGCCGAACGGAACAAAGGTGACATCTTTTCGTTATTTTGATATGGTGTTCCCCAACCTGCACAGCCTGCAAGCACAGTACAGGCTCCCGTTGGTAATTAAATAGTCTGCTTCTTAGTGTCGCCCCTTCAGAAATGAATTGGACTACCGGGGCTTTAAGAGCGAGAAAAGTGGATTGCAAAAGGGTTAATTGTATAGCATTTGTAGGGTGAGCTTTTAGCTTAGTCTGTGGCACGTGGCATGAATGAAAAAGAGTGGTTCTCCGCTTCTAGGAGACGTCGGTGCAGCTGCGGGAGCGCCGGCGAGGACCCGAGGAGGAGGGGTTGCCGGACTGCATGAGCAATGCCACCCGTCAGATACTGAGCACCCTGGAGCGCATGGCCAGCCCCCTCACGGTCAGTGTTCCTTTTAGGGTGTTGAAGGGGCGCCAAATGAAGAGCAGACGAGGCCTGGGCGTTACGTCCTCAACAGTTCCGATTGGCTCGCCGTGGCATTAGCTTTATACCAAGTTGTGGTGAAACAAAGTAAAGCGTTGTGCTGCTTGCGAGACTGATTGTGATTGTGGATCTACTCTTGAGGCCGAGGAAAGGGTGAGGCGTCGACTTTAGCTGGTATAGGTCATGTTTAGTTTTGGATATTTCTGTTCTCCGGCTTAACCGGGAGTTCACTCCAGTTGTGTTAGAAATCTCGCTGCTTTTGCTGCCCAACGGGACGGCTTCTTTTTCTCGTGTCTAGAGGAGTTTACCTCTGAACCTTGAAGTTGGCATAAAATGGTGCGTCGATTTGGAAAGAGACAGCACGTTTACTGCCCGATTCTCTTCCCAGCTTGGTGCGAGGGTTCCGTTTTGCTCGACACACCTGCGAGACGAAGGCAAAACTGATACGCAATACGGTCGCAGACCGATTTTTCGGACGTCGCAGAAACCGAAAAAATGTCAGAATAATATAGCAGCCCGAAAAATTAACAGGTTAAAAGACTTGATTTTATAATGTCTAAGTGGGCTTCAAAAGCCATCAGTAGTGCCTTGCTTTAGGTTACGCCTCCGCTTGCATTTGGCCACTTTTTATTAGTTTGAGAATCGCTGCCTTGTTTTGGTTATGGTCAAGTACTTTCCGCGCTTGTTAGTGACACTTCATGGTGGTGGAAGAACAGATGGGGCCATGACGTCCAAGCCAGCGTAGTCCGCTAAACTCGATTCACCGAGATGAGATGAGAGGTGCAAGTTCACAACTGCAATGGCAAATGAACAAAGCAAAATGGTAACAATGATTATGATAATGACACGCAGCTAGAGAAAAGAAAAGCCGTAGCATATCGTCACCTAGTGGTACAACTTAGCAGTACTCAAGTAGCGCTTCCAAACAATGCCAATTCATGTTTTCGGACTTAAAGCTGTTCGAAACATCATTCATAAATATGCACTATTTTTATCGGGTAGGTCAGGATCCTTCCTTTAGGTCCGAATTATTGAGCAAGTCTGGATTATTGGCGTCCGTAGAATCAATCAGCAACTGTCGGACTGATTCGACTGGTTTCGAATGTTCTCTTTTGTACAAACTTTATATTCCATTTCTTTTAACTGCCTAAGGTGACTCCAAGCAGAAACCTGTACCTAGTGTTCTGCACAGAAAAGTATTCTTACCACGCAGTATTTTTCCCTCTCAGACTAAGGCTTTCCTTCACAACCGACCGTGCAAGTTTGAGCCGGTGGCAGGGTTTTATGTTGTAGCTGAAATAATGACTGTTGGGACTGCCCCAGGGTTGGTCCTAAGTCTTGCCCATGCATGCAGGAGGCAAAGAAGGTGCCCCTGGACCGGGGGAGTGGCCATTCCCTCCTCAGTTACATGGTGAGTCTGGGACAAGTGTCTCGAGCATCATCATCATCATCCCGAGTGGGCACACTGTATTCACACGATTCTGAAGCGCGCGTTTCCCCCCCCCCCCCCAAAAAAAATTGCGGTGGCTTAGCTCGGCTATGCCAGGATATACGTAGCGTGAGCTTATGCGCACAAAATGAGAGGCGCTATCAAGCTGCTCCGGTGCAGCGTCAGACTTGGCTACTGCGCAACGGAGGCACACGGCTGGGCACGCTGCGGCGCCAGTGCGTCTGCCGCGGCTATGACGTCTCTCCTCTGGAATGCGAAGACCGGCGAGGCGCGCGTGGTGGCGGTGGAGCCCGCGGCGGCGGCGGCTCCGGCACGCCAGCTGTGCGCCGTGTGACGTCACTGCTCCTCGCGCTTGCGCAGACTGGTGAGGCGCGCGCGGTGGCGGCGGAGCCCGCAGCGACGGCTGCTCCGCCCCGCCAGCTGTGCGCTGTGTGAGCGTCACTGCTCTTCGCGCTTGCAGAGCACGGAGCACGGCTCATTATGAGAGCCACGCAAAACTGCTCAACCTCGGCCAGTGTAGCTCACGCTACAATAATGCTCTCAAAGTTACGTGACGGAGGACGCACAAGCGTTGGGGAGCAGAGAGGGTGGCAGCTTTCCTGTCAAGATGTCTTCGTTGCAGTCTCTCGAAAGGAAGGCTGCCCTTTTGATTCTTGTCGGACGTTGCGTAATGTCCAGTGAGAAATCGCTTCAACCGCGCAATCATCGGTATCAAACCCGGTGGCACGCGAGTTTGTTGTTTTTCCCCACGTTTACTGCATCGTAAAGCGCAAATTTGCTGCATCTGCTGTATCGGTACTCGCGAAAAGGGAGTTTGCAGCTAGCGGATTGTCGCGCATTCATTGCTCCATGGACTCGGGAGTTTTGAATTTGCGGTAACCATGAAGGGGCAAGTTCTGCGTGTTATCGCGACGTGGATTGTGAATTTGCCGTGTCTGCTATTTCTGTTATCGGTTCCTGTGTCATGTGGTTCATAGTGCGTGCCACCATCTGTATTACGCATTCACCTCTTCACTGTGGGTAGGCGTTTCATTGGAATTTTATGCTAAATCTATTTTCCCGAATATCACATACCTGTGTAGTATAGGAACTTTCAGATTCACATTCAAAATTTAGGACATTTGTACTTCGCATAAATAGCCACGTAAATTTGGCTAGTGCCAAGGCGAGGCGGGTATGTGCAAGGTAGCGGCACGGTTCTTGA
>JAZHYW010069273.1:0-29970 GCA_037355805.1 Ixodes ricinus
AAGATTCCTTGCAGGCAGAAGTCGCAGAAGTCGCTATTGTCCCTCTACAAGATTATAGAAGATTAACCCGTCACTCAAAATTCGTACAAAAGCAGCCGCTTCGGTGGCTCGAACGACTAGGCCATCCTCTCGACGTCAGCCTCGCCGTAGCTTTGCTCGTCCCGAGACGACCTACGTCACGACTGCGTTAGATGTCACATGCTCTCCGCTGGCTGTTCTCCGAGCGCTTGCCAGAGTGGGCCGTTTATAACGAAAGATACAGTCACCAGGATCAAAATACAAACGTGCGTTGTATTGATATTGTGGATCATATTCAACCTATTTTGAACACGACGGGAATATTTCAAATTTCGTTGAAGTATTCCTTTAATCCTCCTTGGTGAGCGGGGACGCTCAGGGTTGCCGCTAATTGGCAATAAACCACTTTGTTCGGGCTTAAAATGGAGTTCGTTGTAATCACTTGACTGAACTCGTCATTTTGTCTTTTCTAATATTTTGTTTGCTTAAGAAAAACTTAAAAAAAAATTATTTATATCGCCAATATATTATTTTTTTGGCGTGAACGTGATTTATGCGTTTGAACGAGTTACGAGACTTCAATCGCTGTAAACATCGTCTAAATGACATTTACTTGCGCTGTCTGGCACGGCAGAACTTAAAGGTCATTCGAAAATCCTAAAGGCCTTTGGCGTAAAGGTCCTTTTAGGTGTATAAGCTTGACCGTGTTGATAATGACACTGCTGTAGATTTTGATTATTGGGTGCCCCTCTTGGGAAACACGGTTGAAATTGAACAGCCTCCATACAGTTGATGACAGGTTAAAGGGACACTGACAGGGTGTTTATGCTCGCCGAGGTTTTTAGTTGTACGTGACATATGAGAGCCCAACTACCCAAAACACAATTTGCGACTCGAAATTCGGTTTCTTTCCGCCCGAAAACCGCCGATCAAAAACTGGCCGGTTCGAGTCTCGCTCACTCTCTTTTCCGTGGTCACGGGCCGTTTTCTAAGGTATCGATGCGACTACCAAATTTAATGAAAGTCGTTGGTCACTGAAGGCACACACTCAATATTAAAAATAGAAAAAAATATGAAACCCATTTTTTGTGGCTTATAAAAAGCTGCAAATACGTTGATTGAAAAAAAGTTCCACAGAGAACCGGAAGCATTCTGTGCGTGCGTCGTTTCGCGTATCGTGGGACTCGCGGGGACGGCGATGGCAGCGGACGACGGGCGCGGGACCTCTACTTCAGAACTGTCGTTCGCGGTACCGGCGAATTCTGTCTGCCTTTAAAAGAGAAATTTGGGACTGATCAAAAGAATTGGTATTCATCCCGTTCGACACGCCCGACCACCAAGCCGACTTGCACGAAGACGTCGTCGAGCCGTCGCTCCCTTCTCGTGGCTGAAGACATCGCTCGCGCAAACTTCAAGCACGACGCATCTACTTCGAGTTGAATATGCTCGCGTACGATTTCTTTACTAGGTGCGAATGTCGCCAATACGTGGCGCTTCCCGACTTCGACCCGGGAGTGCTTTTGCTGGAGGAAAATCGGCAGCAAACTTTCCAACTTACAATTTACCGGCTGAAGTATTACTAAGGAAAGAGATCCCCCTATCACGTGATCCCCCCGTAGTGCAGTGCCACTTGGATGCGCGTTCAACCTGGGACTACTTCCTGGCTAAACTGGACTGGGTGGTCTTGGTGACTGGCATGGGGGCGGCGGGAGAGGCGGACGAGTGGCAGGGCCTGAGGGGACAGCTCGAGTCCGGAGGCCATAGCCCGGGGCGCCGGCTTCTGCGTGGCCGGGGCTGTCGGCTGCTCTCTGGCGGGCAGGGTTCGATTGTTGTGTGAGGGGGCGGCGCTGTGGGAGGCCCGTTTTCTTTTCATTTCTTTCTTTTTTCCCCTTACTTTTGTAATTTTTTTCTTGTCATTTCTTTTATCTTTTTTATTTGCTGAGCGTGGCGTGGCGCGCATGGTGTGTGCGGGAGCACGTATGAGCACGCTCGAAGAGCGGCGTGAGCAGCCCGAGGTGCTGTGAGGAGTTCCCATGGTACCAGAACACAGACCACGTGCGTCCTTCGTCAGGGACCGCCTGAGCAGGCGTTCGAACGGATGGAACTTTTCAGCTGGCGTTCCTCCTCAGACATCGGTGAACAGTGTGCAAAAGGGCTGAGTGTAAAATTGCTGTGCATATTTATTGTAAATAAAGTTCTTGTTACAAAAAAAAAAAAAAAACTCCCCCGTAGCTTAGTAGGAACGACGTCCGCTTCACACGCGGCAGGACCGGGTTCGATCCCCGGTGATGGTACTTTTTTTTTTTTTTAACATTTTTTGATGTTTACATTTTTTTCTTTTTACAATTATCACTGACGAAACAAACAAAAATTAACAAACAAATGTTGTGGACGAAACGTCGCTGAATTAAATGGGGATGGGATTTCTTTTGACACCTGCGAACTCAATGTAATCACTTGCCACAAAATGCAAGGAGCATATAAATCAGGTAGCGTCCGCTTTCCGAGGTGCCCGTAAATGTTCTACAGGAATTGCAGCCAGCCATTGGTCCCGATCCCGTTGATATTTCGGAAACTCTGTCGCACAATGCCACTTTTTTTTCGGACGAGGACGTGTGAGCCAGCTCTTCACGCAACATCTTGGGTGTATTCTTTTCGGAGCCGATCATGAAAATTAACCACGGGCACTCGCTACTCATCTCCAACTCCTCAATGTACAAAACAACTCATCTTGGAGTACAGAACAGCGAGCGGAACAAACATAACTGCAAAAGAATCGCAAACAGTGACCGCTAACGCCGCATGTCGTCTGCTACGCCGAGGGGAAAAAAAAGAGAGAAAAAAATCGCACGGTCGGGTGTAGCCACGTGACTTCCGCCACTCTCGCTATCCTCTCCACTTTTCGGTTTCGGTTTCGCGCAGTTGCGTTTTTTGGCTTTATTAAAAAAATACGCTACTCTGTTGCAAAATATTAATTGGGTAGTCCTCCGACACCATAATAAAGCGCCTGACAAAAAATGAAAAAAAAATTTTGGGGGTGTCAGTGTCCCGTGGAAGCTCCTCCCACCTCTTTCCACTTTAGCAAAGTGAACCCTGAAAAAAAATTTTTTTTAAACAGTCTGTAGGTCTGGTTGGGACACGCGTGTCAAAAAATTAATTTTACGAGAAAAAAATTTTTTAGAGCAATATCCACGGCGCGAGACGCGATTTAGTCGGTAGTCACCTCCTTTCCACTTGTTTTCTCTCTCGGCATTTTGGGTGCGTGGAGAAGAGGTGGATCGGCTTGGCCACACGTTGAGGTGGAGAGTGTGTGTGACCATCTCGTTGAGGTGGAAAGAGTGTATGACCTTTCTGTGACGTCATGGGCTTTGCGCGCAGAATTTAAAATAAATCTGGCGCCGTCAATTGCTCTAAAATTTTTTTTTCGCTCTCGCGTGAAATTAATTTTTCGACACGCGTGTTTTAATTTTACTGTTTAAAAAAAGCTCTTTTTTTTTTAGGGGTCTTGTAGCATTTGATGGGGAGTGCAGGCATACGTCTCTCTGTCTATCAGATGCTAGCTCAATACAATATAGACACCCCTAAGCATAAAAAAAAGCATGCCTCTGATGGTTCACTTTGTTTGAGGAAAAGTTCTCCCATAGCATGCTAAAATATTTTCGAGACCAGAGACAGTGCCTGTACCACTACTATTGAAATCAAAATCATTATAATTGTGATTACTTGTAATCAATTATTTTATTGTAATTTGCAACGTTTTGATCAGTAACATTTCTTGTAATTCCATGATATTTTGTCGGTAACAAGTTGTGCCACGAGAGGCACCAACCTGCCTGTGAGTCTCTCAGTTATGCGGCAATGGCTGTTGTTATTTTGTAATATTTTACTGCAAGGACGAGCTTCGTTTCTCGAGCAGGAGATTGGTACAATCCCGACAGGACACGGTGTTGGCAACAAGTTCTAGGTCCAGGAGGATAGAGCAAGAGACACGGCTGGTGGCACTCAGTTGGTCGACGTTTTAGCGAACGCCGACCTTTCACCGAACGACACTTTCCGCACTGCGGGAAGCGACCGTCGCTCCTGCAAGAGCCCCAGATGCGCGGATGGCGTTGTTGTGAGGCGGCGTGCGGAGCAGAGAAGATATAGTGCGGCGACACGCCGTGCGTGCGCCGTCGTCCCGTCATTGGTCTCCCATTTCTCTGTATGCTTTCAGTAGAATGTAGTAGCCGACGAAAACGTACCCAAATACCTTTGACGTAGTCTTTTCGCAAGTCATAGCTACGCGATGCTATGTCTGGTCCGAAGTGCCCGGATGTGACACTCGCGTATCACTCCGCGAGCGCCGCAGGCGCGAGCTCCATGTCGTCTGCTTCCCAGACTTAGAAAACATGATTTAAAACATCGCTCGCGTTATAATAAAACAACGCGATTAGACTGGTATCCAGTAGGTACACACAATGTTGAATGGTCAAGGAACCTTCCAGTCCGTTCTATTTTAGTGTAGGATGTATTTTTTCCGAACGCAAAGCGAGAAACATGCTCCGCCCAAAACTCGGCGCCTGCAAGCTCGCTTTCCCGCATGAAGTTCGGATCCAGCTCGGCGCACGCGATACTTTGGCTGCTCAGGCTCTGCAAGCAGAGCCTATGCAGTTACTCTAGGCCAGGTGGGTTAACATTTTCGTTGGCGTACCCATGAACGCTGGGGGGGGGGGGGGGGGGAGAGAGAGAGAGAGAGAGAGAGAGAGAGAGAGGGAGGGGAGGGCAAGGGTTAACGCGACGCTCCCGTCATTCGCTGAAACGTCGACGACTTCAGTTTCTTGCTACTTGGGTGTTTCTACAACCGAGACGAGACAACGATAAGGCGCTCAGCCTAGTAGAAGAGTGTCTCCATGGGCTCACTGCGCGACAACAATATGGTTCTCGAAGTGTTTGTGGCATACAACGCTCCTCTCAAGTATGACAGTCAACAAAGGCAGAATTGCAGCTGACATATTCAGCATGCATTCTGTGAGATGACCGACACAAACTTTAATACAAAACTGTTGGAAAAAAAAACACCAATAGATTGATAAAAATGATCATAACGCTTTTTTCATTGGAACTTATTATACATTTCGTTATTGCTGTATCACATGCTATGCTTTTGCAACTGCAATATAGTGGTGAAAAAGTGTAATTCGTAATGCAATTACGTAATGACTTTCCTGTAATTTTAATCTTTTACAAGGCTGAATTGATTACTGTAATCAGTTGCACTTTTCAATGAAGTAAATGTAACTGTAATCAGTCACATTCTTTGAGTAATGTGTAAAAGATTGCAAACACCTGACAGACATCTCACTTTGTCAAGTGTCTTTAGATCACTTAATTTGTCCTTTCAAACCTCGAGACACTTCCATAGTGCGAAAGAAACCTTGGAGCATGTCGCCCAGAAAGAAATTGTGGCTCAAGCATAAGTTACAAGGAATGCTAAATGCCGGGATCATCAGACCATAGACGTCAACATTCACACCCTTGATCACCATCGTACCCAAGGAAGATAACACTTTTTGTCTATACACTTATTACTGCGAAAATAATTCCCAGAAAGAACTTTTTCCGTTTCTGATACCACATACACACAGATGACATCAAACAGGAGGATGCTCGTGGTTTTCCAGGAGCAGCCTCTGCAGTGGTTATTGGCAGGTTCCCTATAAGAAGACACCAAGCACTTCACTGCTTTTGTGGCGCCATTTGACGTCTACGAGTACAACTGGCTATACCATTCGGCTGGAACAACTCTGGAGCCTGGTTTCAAAAGATGATGAGTGAGGTGCTCAGACTTTTTGGGACATTTCTGTGACGTCTATGTCGATGACATTATCATCTATTCCCAAACAAGAGAAGAACATATCAACCATCTGTCTCGAGTTCTCGAAGCACTCAGCACTGCCAGGTTGAAGATCAATATAAAAAAAGAGTGAATTCTTTCAAAGAATGGTGGTGTTCACCAGACTGACTTTTTGGCGGTAAAACAAAAAGCACCAAAGAGGAATCAGTACAACGAATCTCAAAGCTGAAAAGCCTTACGTTCTACATTCACTTTGTATTTTTCTCGGGCTTGCTGGACATTTTCGGGCATTTCTAAAATATTATGCCACAAAGACGAAGTGCCTAACCACATTAACTCAGAAAGATTCACCGTTTGTATGGTCCAATGCATCGGTACCTGGTCAAGGTCCTCTCTTCGGACTCGGTCTTAGTATTGCTCGACTTCAAACACCCTTTTGAACCTTGCACTGATGCTTTACATTATGGCACAGGGGCTGTCCTTTATCAGATACATATAACAGAGCGTCCGAACCACCAGTTCGTCGCCGACGCCCGCTCTACGGACGCATGGATACTGGCGCCCTATCGTCGCCCTGGATGGATACCCATTGTGTTTGGCTTCGAATCTCCTACAAAGGCAAGAGGTAAGACTCCTTGCTTTCGTTGGCGCCTCCGCGTCCCTCTCCTAACCAAATTTGTCATGATCTAAAGGGCCGGGTATAACCCTGCCCGACCCAAGTATCCGAATGATAGATTCATAAACTCGTAAACCCAAGGCATGCCGAGGGCCGGGCATTTCAGCAAATGTCCTAGATTTAATTTTTACCTTTGCGTATTAGGTATGCCACGCGAAGGTCGCGTGGTTAAACCAGCCAAACAAACAAGCAAAGAATGACCTCTTCGTAGCATTCTGCAGAAGGCCACTTATGCATACAATGGGCTTGTCCGTCCCAGTTGAGGGAACGGAATCTATTATATGTTCCCCCAATCCTTTCACTGAGCATTTGGCAAATTTCGCCGACCTATTGCACTTTGGCTCGGCATCTAGAGCTACTTGGCGCTGGTGTGCTTGGCGACAATACTTGGACAACTTGGATAACGTCTGCACCACCTGACCTTCACCATATCGCTCAACGCTAGACACTAGAGAGGCTCCTTCCCCCTCATTGGTTCTGCCGCCTTCCTTCAGCCGCCAGACGTCTCGGCTCCACTTCGCTCCGCGAAGTCAGCTTTGGCGGAACCCTCCCTCTCCACCTTTACAATTTTCTCTTCCATCAGCTGTCATCCCCTTCCCCCACCCCCAAACCAACGATGACCGTTCGGTCTCTGGCTGTAACTTCCACGTTAGAATTTCCTCTTTGCAAGTCTTCTCTCTATCACCAGTTAAAAGCTGTTGGCTATTACTCATACACTTTCTCCAAAGCCAGGAAAATGACACCACAACAGAATAGGAAGCCCTAGCGGTGGTCATAGCGTTGAGGCATTTCCGAAGCTACCTTGAAAGTCAACATTTCAAACTTTTCACGGACAATCAAGCTGTAACTTACCTCTTGAGCCTAACTCAACCGAAGAGACGACTGACCAGATGGATCAGTGAAGTTCAACAGCTCTCGTTTGATGTTAACCACCCACCCGGAGAGAAGCCTCCCGACGCGGATGCAGATGCCCTCTCCAGGCTCACCATTCCAAGGGATACTCTCACTGGGAGCATCAGCCACGCCTGGCTTTGGAAAGGTATCCAGGACATGGCATTACGACATTGAAAATTTTATGTGCCAGTGTCTATAGCTCCCACAATGTTACAGTTTTATCATGACAGTTGTGGATCAGGAGAACATGACAGATTTTGGAGAACCTATTGGAAATTAACACAAAGATTCACATGGAAGAACATAAAAGACAACATCGCAAACTATGTGCGTATGTGCCATGTCTGCCAAATAAATAAGGCCAAGTATCGACCTCAAGGAGACGAAATGATGATGCTTGAATACTCTGACATTCCCTTCAAAACCATCTATCTTGATTTTGCAGAAATCAAAAAGGCAGGACAAAAGAAAACGCAAGCATTTCTAATTGGCATTGATGAATGCACGCACATCGTGAGTGCCAAAGCGGGCAGAGAAGGCACCAACTCTCATTTCACTGATGGAATGAGACGTCTTCCGCAGCACGAAGGTCATTGTTTCAGATAATGGACCGGCCTTTCGCAGCAAGAAGTTCCAAAGATGGGCAGAAAGGAGAATCCAGCTTCGATTTCCTGCTCCCTATTATCCAGAAGCAAATGCATTGGCTGAACAGGTGATATGCGACATCAAACAATTCATGTCAATGTACCCCGAGTTCACAGGTGGATGGAAGTGCATACTTGAAGCAGCAGTTGCACACGACCGTTCTCACACAGCTGGATTGAGATGTAGTCTACACTTCGCTGCATGTGGTGAGAGCCCATGGCTACCAGCGGATCACCCTTAACCGACAAAATAACACTGAAAGAACAGAAACGACTCCCACTGCAGCAAGAGGAATTACGACGGGCGACACCAAAGTGCCATTCCAGATATACAACCCGGCGACCTGATTTTAGCACAAAAAGGCCTGCAGGGTTCTAAAACCGCCTTTTCTGGTCATCAAGACATGCAAGCAACAAGGAATCCCCAAGACACTCTACTACATGAGACCAAACAGCAGCACCGACATGGATGCTATTAGCAACACCATTCCCCATCACCCCAGGAGAATCAAGGCAATACCACCTAAAAGACAAGGCCTGCGCATGACGTTTCGTTAGTAGATCCCAAACCTGCCCTAAGCAGCAAACACCCCAAGGCTTGACGAGAATATGGGTCACATCACAACAGCGTCGCTTTCAATGGCGACCACAGCTAGTGTGCGCGAGCTTCCCTAGTTCATTTGCAAGGTGCATTGCGACACCATTAACATTGCCCGTCTTAGCAGCCTGTTAATATGAGCTCGTTCTGAGCATGACGACTGAAGCAGGCGATGGAGCAGACGATGTAGCAGACAATGGTACTCATTTAGGCCAGCTAGGGGGTGCTGAGGGGATCTACTATACTCTGTTTCCCTTACGATGTACCACAGGAAAAGCTACAAGCGCGAGCTCCTTGCTCTAGTGCACATCTCGGCGGCACAAGCTCTCGTGCGTTAAGAGCAGCTCCCAACGCCATGAGCTCGCGCTTCTAGCCTTCTCTGCGGTACAACATAAGGTGAAACGGAGTATAGTGATGACGTTTGTAGGAGGAAACGCACAGGCCTTGTCTTCTAGGTGTTATTGGTCAAGGACAGTATGTATGTATGTACAGTTCCAAGAAAAAGACAAGGAAGACGACAAATGTAGATAGAAAAAGATGAAACAGAAAAGGGAATAAACCTCCATTCCTAGCGTGCGAGTTACTAGGAACCTTAATTAAACCGGTCCTGAAAAAGAACTAGAAGTATGCTCCAAAATTTTTGAAGCCATACCAGACAGAAACTACAAGCCATATGTACATTCAACAGGAGCAAACTACAAGCCATATGTACATTCAACAGGAGCAAATGGAATCTCTAGGGAGCCTTCATGTGCGCTTCACACATGAAGGTTTCCTAGGAAACCCTGCTCTTGGCACATTTCTCTGTGCTTGTACATACTTTTCCACTAGTTTTAAGTGATGCGTCTTCTTTAGGTTGCATTACATATATTCTATATCCTCGGTTCACATAAAAATGCCCAAGTACTTATACAGTACTATTCCTGGCAGACAGTAAGCCTTGGCCCATAAAATAAACCCGTTACTATGAGTGCAAGTGTTGCAACATTCTTCTTTTATCGCAGGGCTTCTCAGGAATTGAATTTATCCCATGAAACTTGTTAGCATTCTGATCTGCAGACATGTTTCAGCATTCCTATGTGCAAAGCTAACTAAAAATACCTTGCTCAAGAGATGAGGTCAACCATATCAAGACGCATCACTGACGAAAGAAAAAGCCTTTAACATCCTTCTTAGAGGGGTACTCCGGCCTTTTTATGGTGCCTGATTCGCCCCAAGATTGTCTGAACATGCCAACTTTAAACCTTTGAACTAGTACCCCATCTATTAGGCCAAAATATATATATATATATTTTTTGCTAATTTATTGAATTTTATATTTGGTTATCACCTTTTTTTTAAAGCTAAAGTCACTACTGGCAACAATGAAAAAGTAACAACAGTAGCAAGCAGGGGTTCTCTCTTTGGGCAGTAGAATTTGCTCCCAAATGATTAAAAGTTTGATGGTGTCAAATGAATGCCTAGGAATCTCACTCCAGCACTAGCACAGCAGCATGAAACAAATACACAGTATAGAGGTTTATAAACCGTTTGCTCAACCTGCAAGCCTGGCTGCCAGTGACATCACAGCAGTGAAAAGCACGGGTATATGTGAACGTTTGATTTGGCATCGCCTTCATTTGCTGATTTCACAATAGCTGTTTGGATGCAAAGATACTAAATAGCATGCCGGAGAGGGTAAAGGCCAGGCATTCAGAAGATATAGTTAGCTCGAAGTCAGCAAGTGCACCTTTTAAGATTTGCGGGCAATCTGGAGTTTAGCAACAAAATGAAGTTTTAAACAACACATTTTACTTCTGCAATGCAAGTAAAATTGGCCCAATACCTGGTCTTTCAAATATTGCGACTAGAGAAAATAGCAACGAAGGATGAACTGTGTTCAAATAGAATGAAGCACTATGATGTTAAGTGCTCTTCCAAACGGGCATACTATCCCAAGAAATACACCGACGAGTGCCATTGATTTTGAATTTGAAACCACTGCAATACAAACATTTTCACTGCACACAAGAGTGATCATATCACCAAGTTTACTGCACAGCATACAGCTAGGCAGCCTGTACACTAGGCAATGAAAATGTAAAGGTAAAATCAATGCACGCCCTGTTTACTGCGGTCAACATGTCGTCATGACGCCTGCTCCTATGCATTCCGCCGGAAGCAAGCATGCATAAATTAGGCTCACGCAGCAAGGCGAGTGTTCTGGAAAAGGGGGAAGCAGCAACAGTGCCGACTCATAAGCTGCTCGTGTTCTGGAGGGCACTGCTAAGGAAAGCCAAGTGTCCCTTTGGACACTTGTTGGCATAGTGGCCCTTTTCCCCACATTTGTAGCAGGTGACCTGGTCCAGCGGTCTAAACCCTCGCTGCGAGCCCGAGGTGTTCATGGTGGCTCCTTCGTCGTGCTGGTCTCGTCTGCCGCCGTAGTGGTGGTGGAAGTGCATTCGTGAATGTTCTTCCTTCAGCTCGGCCGGCATCTGGTGGCAGGCGATCGCCTTGTGGCCGGCTTCTCCGCAGTAATGGCACACAATGGCCGCCCGCTTGGCCTGCTGGGCCGCGTCTTGAACGGGCAGGTCGAACTTGGGGTGCATAAACTTGCACTCGGGTCCTTCGGGGCAGAAGCCGCACAGATAGTTGAGGCACATAACGCGCCGGGTGTGACGGTGGCGGCAGTTGGGACCGTGCCGGCAGAACCCGCGATCGTACCACGGACAATCTTTGATCTTTGCCTCGGGATCAATGTGGAGGAATGGGCAATCTTTGTTGCTGCACGCGTTGAAGCGCGAATAGAAGTAACATTCGGGCATTTTCGTCATATCAAACTCGTGCAGAAATTCACACTGGTCGCCTTTCTTGCACAGGCCGCGAAGCCAGTGCTTGCACACGACTGTTCGATCACCCTTTACGTGCCTGAAGGGACATGCGGACGCTTTACTGCAGTTTCCCTGAACGTAAAGCAGCACACGGCCGCACCCGACTTGTCCATACCAGGGAACGGCAGAGGCAACGCACCAAGCTGCTGTTCCAGGGCGATCTCCACCTCGAAGACTACGTTCCCGACTTTGGCCACGATTTCCTCCATCCTTACGACAGGTTACAGTCAACCCGAAGTCACAACTACTACTGCACAGCAGCAGATGAGCCGAAAAGGGGCGTAGAGTTTTGTAATAACGCCACGATTTTGAGACAAAGACAGGAACAACAGATATGTCGTGCCGCGAAATCGAACTTCATAACGCCATTTTGCGGAAACGGAACCGGCTCGCCGACAAGCCGGTGCCTGTCAATGGCTGAAATGCAAATAACGCATATATTCCGACATATATAATGTCTAATTACAACATACTGTTGTACGAAACACGTTATTAATAGTAGGAAATATAATTTCCTTGATAAATTTGCGTTGTGAAGCTACTTTGGCTTGGCTTCGGCTTTCGCCATCTGCACCTGGCGGCAGGTTTCTGAACAAAAAGTCCGAACCCCGAACGACTGCCAACCGTGCCAACTGCCAGGTGGCGAAAGTCAGCCAAGTTGCCGGTTAACCATCAATGTGTTTTTCTTAACTGACTGCAAGTTTACGTATTCTCGAAATTTTCGTCGTCCCGTTTGTTATCGTGTGGGCAAAGGACTTCAACACGTTACAGACATGGCGGTAATGTGAAGCGCTTGAAATTCTGGACGGTCGTGGGCTATGTCGCGTGTCTATTGCCCTTACATATGCACTGCATAGATTCTGATGTAACACCGTTTCACGTTTGACGAAAATTATCCGATAGAGCCGCAAGTTCTCTGCCGCGTGCATGCTAGTGTAACACTGAATGGTAACGTCCTGGTGCATATAGTTCTTCGAGACACAGCAAACGTCCAAATATGTTATTAGCGTATTCCTTGGATTTTCCTTTCGGCGAAACTTGTATGTTTGTCTAGTCATTGGTCAGTCGGTTCTTTTTATTGAACTGTTTCTGTAAGGAATGTTTTTTTTTAAATGTTTGTCGAAGGTGTCGTGACACGTTTTTTCCCCGAAATTCTGAGCTATATGTCTATTTAAACTTCCTGCCCTTCATTACATATAAGTTCGTTCCTTTGATCGTCCGGATTCATTTATTAGCCAAAAAAAAAAAAAAAAGATATCAGTTTTCTGAGAGCTTTCCTTTCAATTCTAAAAATACGTCACAGTATGTAACCATTGTGGAGCGCCACGCTCGTCTGCTTCTTGCACAGGGGTTGTTATGATGTCAAAATGCCGCAGCTCTTATTGGCTGATTGAAAAAGAATTAAGAGTAGACCTCAAGGCATCTAGCATTGAGGTCTACCAACTATCCTTCCAATCAAAGCCAATCAGAACACGGCGTCCTTTTAGCGTCACCGCAACCCCTGCGCAAGAAGCAGACGACTTGCTCGCTGAATACATAGCTTCCACGTGACGTCAGTCCGCTCCTCTTCTGGTGGCCAGAAGTGCCTCGTTAATTCTCAACTTTCACATACTATAGGGGGCGCACTCAGTGAGCGCCACGAGGGTCAGCGGCACCCGGGGCAGTAGCCTGCCGCGACCCCCCCCCCGCCGCTGTAGCGTGGCCCGCTGGGACACCCCCTAAACGCTGCACCCAAGGCCCCCCCCCCCCGCCCCCTGTGACGCCACTGGGCGCACTAGTTCTTGTCAAAATGGCTTCCACCTGGATGATCGTCGTAGAACAGCAGTAAGAGGTTGGTCTGCGACGCTTAATTAATTCAGATTGTCTGAAATTTGAGCGATGTAAAAGCCTTACCTCATTCTTCCTCGTCGGGAAGGTGTAGGCAGACAACTTAATTCTGAAGCCTATAATCCAGGAGCTAGGGATCACAATTCTCAAACTGTGGTACCACCGTCGCTGAAAGTTGTGAATATTCTGGTGGCCAGAAGCATCTTATTGATGCAGTGGAAGCTACCCTCTCTCACACCCTTTCTCCCATTATGTCTGACCAAGTGGCGTCGGTGCAAGCTATTTATAAGCAATCTTTGTTGTCTGCAAGATGGCGACGTACTAGACCTGACATGATGGGCGAAGCCAGAGCGTCGGAGATCGCTCCAACAGCAGTGCCATAAGATGTCACACACGCAAGTCAATGGTTGACATCTGGTGTCTAATATTATACTTAGATAATTGTAAGATGGCCGACGTCATTGAGCTGTAGCGTCGACTATTATACCGCGGTCGGCTTTTAGGTTTCGAGCCGTTTGCCGACACCATATGTTGTTTGTGCTACCGAATATTGTGCTACAAAGAAGAGTTTGAGGAATCACTTTCAACCAGAGGCGGATGCAGGAATTTCCTGAGTGGGGGGGTCAGGTGTTTGTCAGCGTACCATTTGTTTAGGAACCCCCTCCCCCTCTTCCTCGTTCCACGCCCTAAATTTTACACATGCAGAAATCAAGAGGGGGTCAGGACATCCGGACCCCCCTCTAAATCCGCCCCTGCTTGCAACTTTGATCAGTTGAGCTGCGTCCCGATACGATCTTCAAATAACGAGCCGCAAATACATTCTCACTTCGACCAGAAAATTGCTGATCTGCTCACAGGAAAATGACAAGAAGGCTGGAAACATAAGTGAAATTGATCGCCTTTGCAAGGTTGAGGAGCGGCAAGTCAAGTTATTGCTGAGGAAGGTTGGGATAAAAGAAAATGAATGGAAAACTCGCAATCATAAAGCCGGTCTTTGGAAAACTATGTCCTCGGACTACACTCTTGAAAATACCCAAATGGATGTGCTGATAGTCGGGAGGTCAAGTATTTTTATTGCTTCGCTTTATGTCTTATTAATTCTAACCCACAATCAGGTTCCACAACCGCGTTCCACAATGAATTCAAGCCGTGGCAGGACGAGCAGCATGGTTGCGATGGTCACGAAATGACAAGACCCGGATGTGCAGGGTTTCCCAAAAGAAAATTTACAGGGTTTTTTTAACTGCAAAAATGAACTAGGCCTCGCCGAATGCTCATTCTTTGCCCAAAGGTAGCGGTAGAGGGCACAACCGGATGCCAAAGTTTCAGCCCGATCCGATATCTTAATCAAAAGTTATAAGTGATTTTCTGAAAATTTCAATGGGAAAATGATGGCCGACAGAGTTTTCGAATACATGGGGCTCTAGGCACCAGAAACCGAAAACGGGCAAAAATGGGATCCATTTTCCCATTGAAATTTTCAGCAAAATCAGTTATAATATATGTACTTTCAAAGTAAAGTACAACTACTTTTTAACAATCTCTCATTGTTATAATTCGCTATAGCAATGCTATTCACATTCGCTATAGTTTGTTTTTGCTGGTATGCATTGTTTTAGGGGCAATCGGGGTGCATCAAATGGCGGTGAATTACATACCTCCTTTTTATTGCTCCTGCTGCTGTAGGGTGTCTCATCGTTGTTTTGGGCAGTCTAACGAAAAACAATTTTCAAGTGCGGTTGATAAAATGCAGATGCAATATTTTGCTGTAATACTTATGAATCAACAACTTTATGGTTTGATGAATATGATAAAATTAAGATCTGGCGGTTTTATTTTTTTCATGACCCCTTTAGGCATAGGTATTCGCGACCCAACTAACTATAGGGGCGCCACTCGCTTTCCAAAATGGCGGTTATAGTGAGGGTCGGAGGTGCGTGCCGCTGCTGAGCCTGTCTAGTGTGCTGGCTTCACTGAGTGACACAAATTATTTCTGGTAATACGAGGAAGCTAGGGTGTTATGGGAGCAGGTCGCTTCTTTATCCTGAAAACAAAAACGGTGTTGAGCGTAATACTTACTCCAGGAAGCACGTTTTAATTCTGGAGCGAAACCGAAACCAACCTCTATTTTGGATTTAATTTAACGATATAGGTCTTAATTTCAAATTATTTTATAGCTGAAGATGTGTCTCACATCGTAATGATTTAGTCAATTAAGTTGTTCAGCGGAAACTTTTTTTTTTTCTTGACATAACGTCTTCGATTCAGGCACTTCAACTTATATTGAGACTGGAGAACAGGGCCTTTCATGCATTTTAGAGGTAACATAAAATATTGTAGTTGTTGAAAAAATCAGTGCTGATATTTGTGCGTTCTCGCTGCCATTTCTCGCTCAGATAGTTGTGTTGTTAAAGAATGAACTGCGGGCCTATTAATTGGTTTGAGGTATTCAGATGATAAATTTTTACTTTTCCACAAAAGGTATAAATTAATAACCGCTGTTCTCACTACAACAACCCAAAGACGGAATCTGAGTCAGTCAGCTGGAGAGTGTGTTTTTTTTTTTTTATAGCGACGCGTGACGCATAGGACTTTATATTGCATCCAGTGTTTGACTGTTTGTCTATCTTGATAATAATGTCAGAGTGTTTCATATGCTAAAAAAATGATACCTTTCAGGAAAGACTATTATGGTTAAATGACATATTTTTGTGATTGTAGCATTAAGGGGGCATAAATTGCTGGGATCTGTATTATTAATAATAGTATCAAATTTAGATAATTTAATATGCAATGTTTTAATATTTAATATAATTTGTTGCTTCTTATCTAATTTCAATCGGACGAACAAATATGACAATCAAGTGTGCTAATTGTCATCACTGGTGCCAACTGCAGCATTTTTAATGACCAAGTTACAAAACAATGGTCTAAAATCAATCAAAACATTCTCGATAATGTGAAAAATCTGTAAAATTGCATTAATTGTGGGTAAAGCGCATTTTGTTTGAATGTCGCGACTTTTGACACTCGGCAAGAGGTACAAAGTCGCGGTCAATATCCTCCCAGCCCTAATACCCTAAAATAAAAATGTATATATATATATATATATATATATTTTTTTTAATTATCAAATTTTTATAGCATTTAGTTACTTTCATTTTTATGCTCCGTCGTTTTGCCAATCTCAGCCTTTCCAGTTCGGCGGAACGCCTACCTGCTTGCACGTCTGCTCACTGCAGCACGTTGCGTTGTCGTTAAGTCAGGCAACAGTGAAACAGTTGTGAGTTTTAGTATTGGCTATACGAGCAAACGCAAGCGCTGTGTGTTTGCGTTAGCTCTGCGTGTTCTACTAATGCGCGTGCGCAAAGCCCACAATTTTGGTCTTGGATTGGCGTGATAGCTATGAGGCGCACGCACAACGTAGGCACGCAACTCTAACGCAAACGCACAGCACTTGCGTTTGCTTCTATGCGCAATACTAAAGCTCTCTCATACTCTGTTTCAGCTTGTGTTGTACTGCAGGAAAGGCTACAAGCGCGAGCTTCTTGCTCTAAAGCACATCTCGGCGGAACACGCTCTCGTGCACCAAGGACATCTGCCAACGCTATGTGCTCGTGCTTCTAGCCTTCGCTGCGGTACAAGATAAGGTGAAGCTAGGTATAGTAAAGCACAATCCCATACCGGCTGCAGCACTACGCTGGGACAGTAAAGAGTGTTGTTTGCGTTCCGAAGTGACACCACGAGCCATGATCGCGCCGAGTTCGCCGCGCACGCTGCACGGGAGAATCGTGGGGGACCCTCACTAGAGCGCTTCCCTTCTCGCCGCGGAGGGCAGAGCAACTAGCTGGAGACGCTAATAGCATGATATCAGCAGTCTTGGGTGAAGTATATCTAATAAGTACTTGAAGTAAAGTACAAAGTAAATTAGAAGTTACTATGTACTTCAAGTACAGTAGTAAGAACACCGGGCATAATGTACTTGAAGTAAAGTACTATAAATGCAATGTACTTTCAAAGTAAAGTACAACTACTTTTTTAACAATCTTTCATTGCTATAGTTCGCTATAGCAATGCTATTCACATTCGCTATAGTTTGTTTTTGCTGGTATGCATTGTTTTAGGGGCAATCGGGGGTGCATCAAATGGCGGTGAATTTTGGATAAAGTGACTCTCCGACTTCTGAATTTGGTGCCGCTTGCATGGCTTGCACCTAAGGGTGTTAAACATACTAGGAGAGAGCATGACCTCAGCCCCGTAGCTTCTGCAAGCAATCATCATGGAGGAATGTCCTCTCCAAATATTTTTAACCTCCTCGCTAGCTCAGACCGAGTGAAAAGTAGCGAGATTTCGAATTGCTGCAGGAAAGCCGTGCCCAGTACAAACCGAGCTATGCATCGTCTGCTCGCATTTCTGGTGAGAGTAAGATATCCCTCCCAGTATTTCTTCAGAGTTGACAAAGCATCATTTTTTGTACAAATTTAACAAGACCAAGTTTGCGGAATGTACTTAGAAGTCGGGAGTTGTACTTCCCTCAGAAAGAACCAGAAAAAATACTTTTAAGTACAGGTACATACTCGGAGAATGTATTTCAAGTAAAGTGCAAGCTTTCTAAACTTACTTGGAGTAGCACTTTGAGTACAATGTACTTGAAGTACTTCCCAACACTGGATATCAGCAGTGTTTAGTCGGCATTCTAAATTCAAATGTTGACTATCGACCCTTTCTTCAAGGGTGCCGCCATCTTGAATTGTCGTCACTTTCAGTATGGGTGAAAACATTGTTTTGCCGTCGCCACGCCAGTAGAAGACACTTAGGATATAAGCATAACCGTCACACATTGTTTTGCCTCCCCCTTATTTTTTTACTATACTCGTTTTCACCTCAAGAAAACAGTAAGTTTTGCGCATTGTTCATACGCCGCGCGAAATAGTTCTCGCCAGATTTGGTTGTCGGAGGCACAGGCGATGCTTTTGGTGTTTGAAACGTGTACTCCTTGATAGGATAACGTGTATCCACATCAAAATGCTACTAAATATATCTTAAATCTCCACCTAAAGGTGAAAATTAGTAGTAATCCACGAGAAGCCGGACTTTTTTTCCTGTGGTTCTTGAGGTGAAAACAGGTATAGTTGCAGGTTCAAACGTTTTAGTATTTTTTCGTCGCCCATACCGGATATGCCTATTAGGTGGCTGGGGACGAGAGTACACAGAAAAGGTCTATACGTGTCAGAGGGCTAGTTCTAACTTCAATTTTCCACAATCAAATCAAACCATTTACCTTGAACTACAATCAGAGCTAGATACATGTTTTGTTGTTTCTGCATGGAATCTGTTAAAGGAGCAGTGTCACAATTTTGTACTTTCACTAAATACATCTTAGAATTAATCTTCAATGTTTATAACTTACAAAGCACTCATTAGCTTTTCTCTCCATGCAGTGGCAGTATCAGAAAAAAAATTAGAAAAAGAGGAGCAGCGTTCACCCCTAAAAGGGCCACTGAAAAGAAAAAAAAATCTTTTTAAACAGTCTAATTGGGACACGCGTGTAATAAAAAAAATTAAATTTATGCGCAAAATTTTTTTACAGCAATATCGATGGTGCGAGACGTGATTTAGTTGTAAAAGAACTTGTTGTTGGGCTAGTTGGTGTTGACTGTATTGAACCATGAAAGCGCTAAAAGACGTACACAAGATAGAAGACAAACACGGGCGCTACTCACATACAGTGAGTAGCGCCCGTGTTTGTCTTCTATCTTGTGTACGCTTTTAGCGCTTTTAACCATGGTTCAATACAGTGATTTAGTTGGTAGTTGCCTCCTTTCCACTTGTTTTCTCTCTTGGAATTTTGGGTGCGTGGAGGAGAGGTGGATCGACTTGTCCATCGCGTTGAGGTGGAGAGAGTGTATGACCATCTCGTTTAGGTGGAAAGAGCGTATGTGTATGACCATTCTGTGACGTCATGGACTTAGTGCGCAAAATTTAAAATATATCTAGTGTCGTCGATATTGCTCTCAAAATTATTCTTTTGTTCGCGTAAAATTCATTTTTTAACTGTGTCCCAACCAAACGATTAAAAAAATCGTTCTTTTCGGTGACTTTTTTAACTCGAGCCAGAACAAGTGGCCATATGTTCTGGTGCCGATTATATGCTGCCAATGTTCGTTATATACTCTTTTTACACTTAAGCTGAGACTGCAGCCAAAGCTACAAGCGTGCTAGCCCACACTCCTGGCTTTGAGACATGCATTTCTAGCGTGAGTGCTCGTTCTACAGAAGATCACTTTAAAGCAGCGACCTCGAGCTCACGTGCTTGTGGCATTGGCTGCAGTCTCAGCTTAAGGGTGAACGGAGTATAGCCACCATGCGCTGGGGTTGGCAAATTACGGGTCATGCGCTGAGTTCCAGATATTGTTAGGGTTTGGCTGTTTCTGTCAATGCAGCGGTTGGACACAAGCCACTACCCAAGTGTTTGTTGAGGCATTGATTGTCACGAATGCAAATCGAGTGCTCACGCAGTGCTTGTGTTCAATATATGGGCTGCATTTGACTATCGTCACTGTCGGGAAATGCCATCATGTCTATGTCAACAATGCGTCTTCAAGTTTTGTGAAGGAGAGACTGAAAAAAGTCTGCTTTTATACCTCAAATTATACCATGGCAAAGGCTCTTCTTAGTGGCGTTGCACACGAATATATGTGGGCCACATTAGTGCCAGTAAGCTTCTGTAATTAGAAATATTCCAACCTTATGTCGTTGCACTACCCCTCGTTGCACTACTTTTGCAGTGCATGTCTAAAGTTACTAATTATTACTTCACTCAGTTTTAAAAAGTATGGGATGTAAATGCAAGTGCATTCATACTCGGATGTGATTATTCCTGTGGTTTTGTATCACGGTGTTTTTCACTTCTATGAAGCACAAATGCTTGTGAGAAGTCACACTTGCACAAGTGTTGTTGGTGAATGCAGTATGAAAATAGTGTCTGTTGGCATCACCTGACTGCTGGGGACCCTTTTCGCTGACTGTGTCCCTTAGCTCTTGCCTTGTTTGACAGTGGACTGCATGGTTGCCTGCACTTAACTTAGCTCTGAAGACTCTTTAAAGGCATGAGTGCTGATGGGTAATCTTTATTTTATGTGTATGCTGCCACATCTTCAGCTGTACTGGGAAGGATCCCCAGCCATTTTATTCATGCCATATGACTTGCAATTTTTCGTAGGCTATGAATTGTGTTATTGCCAGGTAATGCGCACTTCACTGTAGGCATTACTTAAAGTGAATGTTAGGCAGTTAGTTTTTTCGATAAAACCCTATTTTACCCAAGTACATACGGTCTATGGATGAAAATATTCGGGTTAAACTCGATTTCCTCCAAATTGAGGAATCCATGCTATAACCCGAGCTAACAGTACTGTTTAGAACCGGTGGAACAGTGGGCTACAATTTATTGAAAATTCTGAAAGTGGCACTGCCAAACAATAGATAGGTATGAAAGCATGAGGTTGAGTGTTGTTTGATTTTCACAATGTAAATGAATCTTGTCTAGACCTTGTTTACCTGGAATTTGCCAAAATAGAAAATGCTGTAAGGATACTTAAAGGGACCATAAAGGCAATTTGTAAGTTTTATTTGACGATTGAGATGGGCGTCGGGCACGTCTCAGACACTGTTGACCAAGTTCTAGGCCGAACAGATGTTTGGGTGCTGCACCAATCAATTAAACAGGTGTAATAATCGCGCCAGGATTGATGCCTGACACCCTGTGAGATGGTGGCAGAAACGTGAACTAAAGTGCGCTGCGTGACGTCGAAGCATGACGACAACGGGCTCCTTGTCAGGCAATTGGTACAAATGAATGACGTGCCCATGGCGTTGTGATGGCGAGTCAGGCGGAGAGCGGAGAGTCGCTCTGAGGCGGCGACCGAGGAGTCTGTGGCAAGTTTGCGGTGCCCTCGTAAAGCGCCTATCCAGAGTTTCGCGTCCTGAGAAGCATCTCCCGTTCCGTTGGCGTGAGGCCGCTGAAAGGGATCTCAAACTCGTTTGCGATCCCATTTATTCCAGGTTGATGAGTCCAACAACAAATAGTATATCCGCTCCTTCACAGACTGCCGTGCACTACAGCCGACCGCGGGTACCGCGCTGAGCGTCCACTAAATCCTACCGAAAACCAACGGTGCTTCTCGACATCACTTCCCTTTCTAGAGGCAAAAAAGAACAGAAATCTGAATGTTTGTTTTGATTTAGCAAATTTATTTGCAGGCACAGAAATTAGAGTTCTAAAAAATCGGAGCTCTAAAAAAACCTGAGTGGCATG
Organism: Ixodes ricinus; assembly: GCA_037355805.1. Classification (NCBI taxonomy): domain Eukaryota; kingdom Metazoa; phylum Arthropoda; class Arachnida; order Ixodida; family Ixodidae; genus Ixodes; species Ixodes ricinus. The sequence continues at coordinate 21,678 of JAZHYW010069273.1, forward strand.
CTAGGACCCCAACGCGTCCGACAACACCTTCTTTTAAAAATATTTTGAAATTGTTTTCATGAGAACCATGAAGGCAATTTCAAGGGGACTTTAGAGGGACTCTAACAAGCCAGCAATTTGGCAAGCATCAGATAGTGACCTAATCATTGTGTATTCAAGCAGTCGTAGCATGGACAACTGTGGCCTTCCTCAAGGGAAGCATTTCAAATCCAATCCGCCAGCCCTGGATATTTTGCCCAACCTGCACCCGTGGCACGGGGTGGTGGCCGAGTGTGTTAGCGCGCCACAGCTCTGAGCACGTGGAGTGAATGCTCGCACTGCAGAACCCAGGCATCCTGGGTTCAATCCCTCCCCTGCCCACTTTGCTCTGAATGAGCATCGTACTGGTGTCCTTTTGTGTGTCACTACTGCATGATGCGCATTAAAGACCCCAGGCTAGTGATCATGCTGTACTAGCTAAATGTCTCATCTCCGGCAAAGCAATCGAACTCGCCTCGGGGCACCAGACAGCTCCCCCTGTAAAAATCTTGAAGTAACAAATTACCTACTTAGTACACCCATGGCACATTATATCCACATCTAATCAGCTATTCAGAAAATTTTACTTTCTGTAATGAAGCCCGCATCGGTCGGTTTTATTGCAGATGATTGGTGTTGGTGATTTGGCTGGTTTGTAGACCACAAAATAACAAACAGTGCATGAAACGCGGCTTGCACCGTAGTTAGTTTGTCTTCTAATTTTTGTCAGTGTTTTATGCACTGCTCATTAATATTATTGCAGATATCCTCAGGTTACCCAAGGGTGTGCAGGGTACTAACCCCGGATCACTATTTTTTTACTTCTCTGCTTCACTCCTGTGCGAGGAGTGTGCATTGTTTATGTACAACCAATAGGGGCGGAGAGAGTGAAACTGGGAAATGGCATGCTGCCATCTCGTAATCTAAAGGAATGTTTCTGGAATGGTGAAGGAAATATACTATTTTGAGAAATAGTTTTTATGCTCTATTTCGGGATATGGGCGACATCCTGTGGGAAGTTTTCTTGAGCAGTCTAGAGAGACTCTTTCCTGTTTTGAAAAGAAATGCAAACTCCACTATTGCCATTTGTGCATATAGTGCAGTTATTTTCCTGTGTTCATTATCTCTGTCACATGTTCTATTCCAGCCACAAAAAGGAAAGCAGGGAACCAAGGGTCAAAAACAAATTGTTGAGGAAAACAAGAACACAATGAAGTTTTACAGCATCATATCAGTTGCAGCAGTGGTAAGTTTCTTGTGCAACAAAAAATTAATCCTCTAGTCTACATACAGTGTTTTGTGAATGTGAGAAAAATTATTTCATGTTTTTTTAACAATAAATTGTGTCTGTGCAAACATTCTGGCAACATTTACCATACCCACTTTGATTACGGTTATATCCCGATGCAGCTACATTTTGTGGGGGGTCAGGTGTGCTGACTTTACCAAATGCTTCTGTGTTGCAACGGCACAGAGGTATTTGCTTTGTGGTCTTGCATGAATGAATCGGAGTATCCAGAGTACACAACTCTTCCTTTCCCATTAGTTTAATTATACAGAGGGCCATCACGACTCTCCAGTTTCTTTTTACTTTGTTTCAGGCTGAAGGAGCTCTTTTGTAAAAACCACTTTACTGATTTTTCTTAAACATTTTTTTCATCTTTGTAAAATAAAAGTTATGGAGATGTAGCGTCATGAACAGCGTTGTTGGTGTCATTTGATTTATGATTTATCTTGTGGTTATGCTCAAGTCCTAGCTGAATTTGTAGAAGCATACAGTAAACCCTCATAATGTAGCCAATGAGACTGCAAAAAATTTGATAAAAAAGTGGTAGAGCCATAAAACAGCGACTAGCCTTCAAAGTGGAAGGGAACACTACGGAAGTGACGAGCCTAGCTCATCCGTGGTATTGACGGCTACTGGAAAAACCACTGGACTGACCTGAGCTCGTCCATGGCCTTTTTAACCAGAAAGCGGCCGACAAGCTCAGCTTGTCCAAGGCACATAAAGGGTTAAAACAAATATGCACTCAAACAAACCTTGGTGATGTGCAACTTTAAATATCTTTACTGAGATGTAAAAAAAAATAAAATAAAGAAGTCAAATTTGCTGATGACCTTTTCCGGGCATCAATAATGCCTCCTTAAATTTTTTCATGCATCGTATAACTCACCGCCACTGCATTCGACTTTGTTCTGAAGCGGCCGTAGGGTGTTTCGCATCTCTGCAGTTGTTGGTATTTCTCGAGGTTCCTTGTCAGACATCTCATCATCTTCACCTTTGCCTACGATCTCGGCATCCGTGGCAGAAGCAACAACGGAAATATCCCCATCGACATGTGCTAAGGAATCGAAGTATCCTCGGGTGCTTCGCCAATGCTTTCGTGCATATTCCTGTAAAGATAGTTGCAGCTCCGAAAATCATCCGTTGGCTTTTTAAGCATGCGCGCGAGAAAATCCGGCGTGTGCAAGAGGGCCATCTTTTATCTTTAATCATATGCGCACTTTCTCTTGCTTGAGAAACGTTTCTCAAACATATCCAGTATGTCTGGCTTGTTTTGTTCTGCAAGATGGTCGATAGTGTTGATTCCAGGATTGCTGGGATGTCAAATTCCTTTGTGAAAATGGGGGGAAAAGAAAAGCGGTGCTCCGCAATCGCCCTTCGGCCCGTCACTCTTTTTGCTGTCTGCGGCTTGCTTTTGTGGAGGACACAGAGAGAACACAAAAGTCTGTCGTGTGCCTCCCTGTAGGCTTGCATGCCTTTGGCAGCTTGACCGTCGTAATAATTGTCGTCAGCCACTTATACACTTTGAATATTCTGTCTCAAATGTATGCATTTCGGTTGAGACCACATTGAACTTCAAGTAAAGCAACGAGTCAAATCAAGTGATTTCATTCTAATGAGGGACTACTCTAATTGCGTAAGCTAAATTTTCACGCCATAAAAAAATCTCAACAGAACATGTCATTCATCCATTTTATGTTGAAGGCATCCAGTGTGGATACTTCAATTCTCTTTAGATTGGTAATTCAATATATGCCTGTTAGAAATGTGCAACTGTTGACAATGTAATTTTCATGCGCTAAAATCCGAACCTTTTTGAGAAGGGCACAAATGTGACGGAAGTCGGTTGGCCATACCTGTCTTGCCTTTTACTCAAATAAGCACAGGTTCATGGTCCGTCCTCTGCATTCCTATTTTCATTACTGCTCCTCTTTTAACATGGCATTTGTTTGATGTTCCAGGGGACTCATGTGGCAACACACTTAATATTTTGGAGGGATCTGATGACACTGTCCTACCTGGTAAGTTGGCAAACACTTTTCAGAAATATTCGGTATGTATTTTCTTCAACTCCTGCCAGCTGTAGTTACACCAAAGGGACCCTCAGTTTCTATGCCTCGATTACTGAAACTATTATCACATTGTTGGCTCGTTTTTAATAATGGCACTTAAAAATATGTAATGGAGGATGGGAAGGGATAGGACATGTTTTACAATATACTTTTTGCTATTCATTAATTGATGGATAAATACATGGCATCCAGTTACAATAATGTCTTGAGAGGCAGTTCACAAACTTTGCAAAGCGCTAGAATACAACTTTTGGGGAAGTTAATTTTGACACCTAAATTTGTCTCGTCCCTTCTGTTAGAGTTCTTTTTCTGTGTTTCAAAAGTTTGAGGTTGAGTTCAGCTTTCAGTGTGGTGATATACTGGTAAGCTCAGAATTATGAAGGATGAGATAAGGAGCCCGGTTTTGTATAGCTTCCTGCTTTTCTTCTATACAAGTGATTCATATTTAAGCTGAGGATGGATGAGAGCATTATATGCAATGAGTTTAGTGTCCTACCGTAGAATACCGTGCATCCGCCCATACTACATTAAGCGCCCCTACCCAAATTTGTAAGATCTGAGAAAATATGCACACTACATTTATATGTAGAATTGATGACCGGACAAGCGCCCATCCCCCATTTTTTCATGATTATCTCAAAATTTTGAGTGGGCGCTTGCCCGGTATTTTACGGTACGTGGCACTTTAAAAACCCTAAACTTCGTTTAGCTTTTGCCATGATGTTGCTTATATTAGGTTCCCGTGGCAAGCTATTAGGATCCCGTATTTTCGGTATATACCGATAAACCCCGAAAATTAATCCTCGAACCGGTTTTATCAAAATCGGGGGAAAAACCGAAAAGTCCCGAATAAAAGCTTTCCTTCACTGAGATAAACCCAAACTTATCGGGGAAGATACCTTTCAGCTACAATTTTATTGTGTGTTTACCTTGAACATGGCCACACTGAACTGTCCTCGTGGGGCTACTTCTTTCTTCGGAAACCTGAACCCTTCTCTTCTTGTTTCCTTCTTTTATTGGTACCGGGACGTTTTCCAAGTATTCTGGGCACGAGCATGTTCTCTGGAGGATGGGGAATTCCATGCCCAAGTCCTGTTTCTGCAACATAGGGCCCGATAAACACAGATTCCTTGTCCGACACCGAAAATTGATCTGTGGGAAAATATAAACCCTGAAAAAACACCCCCGAATTCCCACCAAAAATAAACCCAGAAATCATGGAATCCTAGTTATTATTAAGTTGATGCTAAGATATTTGTACAACGTTTTCGTTTGTTTTATTTCAAATGAAGTGAATGGAAACATACATTTGATTTGTGGCTTCGGTTCTCGAGAACATATAATTATTTTGAACTGGTGAAAACAGTGCATGATATGATCATAGCAGGTCCCGTACAAAATGTGTACTTCATATATTATGAAATTGCATTGGGTTTGGTTCAGATCTGCAGTTTGCACTGGTGCAAGCAACATTTTCAGAACAATACATCAATTTGACAAGTGTGCAGGAGTGTCGAGGCGGGCACCATTTAGACTTGCAATCGAGTATGCATTGTGCATATTTGTGTAACACTCGATTTAAGAACGAGCGCACTAACTTGGGAAAACCAAGAAATTCTCGTCTGTTTGTAGCTTGTCTGAAATCCGAACCTGTAATGGTTACAGTAGACAGCCTGACAAAGGTGGAAGAGCAGACTTGTTCCAAGAAAAGGTTCAACCGTTGCCTTGACTCGTGCTCGGAAAAAGATCTCACCAATGGCTATGACTTGTGACGAATTCAAAATCGCAGAACACTGGCTTCAGTGCGTGGGCTGCACTTGGAGGCTTGAAAGTACCGTGGAAAAGCTGATATAGAGCTGAAGGAATCGGCCTCGTGATATAACTTTTTGCTATCAAAATTAGTCCCAGTTAAAGCCTCGTATTTTATCACCTTCCTGTCAATCACAAGTTTCGCTTTGCAGTATGTTAGATCACTGTAAACCTAGCACATTACATTGGGATCTTTTGAGATATTAGTGTGCCAATATCTTTCATGCACATGCATTTATGCGTTACATTGGGTTTCCGTGAGCTTAATTGATTCATTCATTCTGAGAGTTCACATACTGTAAATGACAGAATTTTTGCGAAAACAAAATTTTTGCGAATTGCCTACAATATGTGAAAAATATGTCCCACAAACAATTCGGGCAATATGTGAACGCTACGGAAGCTACACTCGATTCGCGAAAATTAGAACCTGCGAATCATTTCAAATTTTCAGCTTTGGCCCGATTCGCGAAAATTTGAGCCCGCGAAAATTAAGTTGTTTACGGTATTTGGTCACATACAAACCTTGAAAATTGTGTTGGGACTTCCATGGCGACCTCAGAGTCTATGATACTGCAGTTTCTTCGCTGTTCCAGCCGGTGGCTGTTGTAACCAATTACTTCTCGTATTATCCAGTGATGTAGAGACTAACCCCGGAATGACTAAGGCTCAGGAAGCCCAATTAGAATCTGTCCTGGCCATTGTACGAAACCTTAAAGAAGGGCAAAATGAAGTTTTAAGCGAACTAAAAAAACTGAGAGAAGATCAATCTCGTACTGAATCAGCCGTGACTGCCCTGACTAAAAGAGTAGCGAATATGGAAGCAAGCGTGTCTAGTTTGGACGAGATACGCAAAGATGCAGAAAGCACAAAAATATCTTTAAAAAGCATGACAGAACAAATTCATACTTTGGAATCACGGTGTGAGGACGCGGAGAATAGAATGCGACGTTCCAATCTTGTGTTCTATGGCCACGCTGACAAACAAAATGAAACGTGGGCCCAATCAGAAAAACTGGTTCTTGACATGTGCTCTCGCAACCTGGGTCTTTCGCTACAATCTAGTTTCGTAGAAAGAGCGCACAGGCTAGGTCGCTTCAACGATAATAAAACACGCCCAATCATTGTCAAGCTTTCTTCTACCAAGCATAAAGATAGTATCTTGAGCGCGTGTTACAAACTAAAAAATACCGGTTTTGCCGTCAGCGAGGATTTTTCACCAGCAGTGCGCGAGGCACGGCGAAAACTGATTGAGTTTGCGAAACAACAAGGAAAGCAGTACAAGATGCGCTCGAACAGATTAGTCATTGATAACAAAACATTTTGCTTCGACTCTGCAAAAAACAGTATATATGAAGAAAAAAAGCCATAGGAGCTGTGTACACGCCGCCGCCCACCCCAGTCTTCCCGAGTACGCAGAAACACCAAGTCATGTTCGGTCGTTTTTACAAATATAAGAAGTGTTTTAACAAACCGCGACGACCTATTATCACTAATTGAATCATGCACTGCCGACCTCGTCATTCTGACAGAAACGTGGCTGAAACCCGAAATTGCTGACTCAGAAGTGTTCCCCCCAATATGAATTATACCTTACACAGATGCGACAGACTAACAAAGAGAGGTGGCGGTGTCCTAATCGCTATCCACAATCATATTAGTGCGTCACAAGTTAATGTTCCAGGTAACCTTGAGATGGTATGGCTTCAACTTCACTCTCAATCTTCCGATATCTTGATTGGTGTGTGCTACAGAGCACCCGATCATCACGCTAGTTTCATAAGCGAACTTCATGACTCCCTCTCGTTCATCTTTAATAACCTTAAACCAAATGCGTCGGTCATCCTATTTGGCGACTTCAATTTTCCGAATATTGATTGGAACTCCCTGTCATCAGGTCATCAGTTTGATAATGAGTTCATCGACCTAGCTCTCACGTTTAACCTCTCCCAAATGATAACTAAACCAACAAGAGTTAGCCATCACTCTAGCAACATTCTTGACCTGTGCCTTACCACTGACCCCTCACATGTGAATAACATCACTCATCTTCCTGCTATTAGTGATCACAATGTTATACACTTAAACCTGCAGTTTGACGTCGTCATCAGATCATGTCATTATAAATTTATTAAAGACTACAATAAAGCTGACTATGATACAATTAATAGAAATCTTCAACAGTTTTATGATACTTTTCATATCAACTTTTATCAAAGAACAGTTGAGGAAAATTGGAATCTCTTTAAAAACAAGGTAACAACTCTGACTGACACGTACGTTCCAACCATCAGAATTAAAACAAACAATGCAAAGCCTTGGTACAACAAGACAATCTCCAAATTAAGTGCTAGGAAGAAACGACATTTCAAGCAAGCTAAAGAAAAGGACAGTACTATTGCATGGAATAATTACAACGCGTCTGCTAAGGAATATAAAAGAGAAGTGAAAAATGCAAAGAACAAATTTTTTAACTTCGACCTTCTTAACATTTTAAAGAATAAGCCTAATAAGTTCTGGGAGATCATTCATCCTAAAGAGCATAAATCCATCCACCTGACTAATATGAATGGAATTCCCGCATCTGATAGCGAAAGCGCCTCATTAATAAATACTTACTTTAGCTCAGTATTTACACTAGAAAACAATGACAATATTCCTCTCCTAAATCACCTTTCTCATTCTGCTATGCCTTCTATCGAAATAACATATTTGGGTATAGTGAAAGCGATAGAAAATCTCAAAACTTCTGCTAGCTCCGGTGATGACCAAATAAATTCTAAATTGCTGAAAAACACAAAACATATCTCATCCCAATTTTTAACCCTTATTTTTCAACAGTCACTTGATGTCGGCAAGCTTCCGTCTGACTGGAAAATTGGTAGAGTTATCCCTATTTTTAAAAGTGGGGATCGTAATGTTGTATCGAACTATCGCCCAATATCTCTCACCAGCATCTCATGTAAATTACTAGAGCACGTCATTTTCTCTTCCATCATGAAATATCGTGGAAAATTATGATCTGCTTTTTGAAAATCAACATGGTTTTCGTAAGACATATTCGTGTGATACCCAGCTAATACATTTCGTTCATGAGCTTCACAGTAAC
>JAZHYW010069274.1:0-40404 GCA_037355805.1 Ixodes ricinus
AGCAACCGAGTGACTGCTCGCCTGCGGTGACCTCGCAAGAGCCGTGATGTCACCGGTAAGATGGCAGCGCCCAGAGTCATGGTACGATTTTGTTCGGTGTGCGCGGTCATAATGCTGCTGCTTGCCGAAGATTTTCAACTTTCGGTGGTGTCTGGACACAGGTATAACGAAGATTCGAAAGAATGAGACTATACCCTTTCTGTGTAAGATCAAGCTCTGGATATCAGCACCTGTGCGATACATCAGTCATATCGCCGTAGTGGTGCTCGGGATTCTTGATGTGTTCAAGGATCGAGGTGTCTCTTGCATGCAATTTTCGCATACTCCTAGCCTTGTTTGAACGTTGAATGTTCGAGAATTGATGCGAATTGTATGTGTCGCATGTTGGACCTTTGGGGAAGTTGTTTATGTCTCAGGTAAATCGCGCAATCAATAGAAACGTTTAGCGACGAAGCTTTAGGTTTCATACTAATCACCGATTTTATCATAAGCAGCTTTTAGATAATATTTTCGCATTTTCTAGCTTCTTCCTTTGAATGTATGAGATTTTTGAGAATACGAAACGAAGCGTACGGGTCGTGTGCAAAACCAAGGGGAAGATTGTTCCAGCCCTGGTCACCCACTGAATAATCACAGCAACTTTAAGCGAGGAAGTGCCACCAGATCTTGAATCCCTTGTACTACTCGACGACTTTACGAATTGACAGTTTTAGAAGACTTTGATAAACGTGCTTTCGTTGCGGCAATAGCTTGCGCCTGATCGCAGTGCTTTTTGGTGTTTTTTTCAAGTGACAACCTGGCGTTTGTTTAAATGACGTATATGAAACGACTCTCCTCTATAACAATGCATCAACAACATTACTATTAAACTTATGTGTTATACTTAGGAGGTGTGTTCGTCTTTAGTAGTTGGCTGGGGCAAAAGACAATTATTTTTTAAGAAGATGTAATATTGAAGGATTTTTTCTGCTTAGCTGGGCCTGTTTCAGCATGCTCGTTAATGCCCGTGTGCTATGATGTTATCGTCATGTGTGTATGGTTCTAAATATCCTTTACAATGGCTATAAAAGCCAAGATGGCGCTGGGGCCGACTCAGCGCACTTGCATCTGACACGAAAACGGGGCCACTCGGACGTATGCGCTCGTCAACCAATCAATTCGTCGACGTAATATTTAAATTTGCTGTGTCGTGGCCAATGCAGCGGTTAAGGAGGCACTTATGAATGCGCAAGTTCTATGGTCGTACCTAAAAAACACGGTGAGATAATTGGGGTCATCGCGCGCGGTGCGCCCAGCACGTCACGACCGCTGATTCCACTGTTTTCTTTAAGGTTGAGTGATTAAAGCTAAGGAAGAAAGAAGTTCAAAAATCATTTCCCATGGCCCCCTTAACTTCGGGCATGCGGTGCGTTGCAACCGTGATTAAAATATTGACTCTTGCGTGCCGGTAGAACTTCCGGACGACCACATGGCCTGACGGCAAGAACACCGGAAATCTCCGGCGTCCGTCGCTTTGCAGTGGCAGGCAACAATCCGCTGTAGACCGCCGTGCTGTCCTTCTTGGTTTAACCCGTCGACTGTTCATCGCCCAGGCGAGGGTGAGACCGCCGTCGACGTCGCTCTTCGCGCAGTCGGTGAGATAATCTCATGCCGGAATAAATCATTGGGTCCTGAAGAGGGCGTGCGATTCTAAGCATACATTCTCTCTTACTATGGGGCAGTCGAGGCAAGTCATGTCCCGAGGCAATCGTCCTGTCGTGGCCGGCGTAATCGGATTTTGTTCCGGCGGAGCGAAGTCCGAAATTACAAGGACGGTACGTTCGTCCCCCACGAAGCGGCCGCCACCCTGGCGGCGCGGAAACCACTCGCCTTGTCCGCGCAATTCCTGCGATACTAGCGACTCTCGTCGCCCGACAGTCCCCGGGCCACGTGAGTCGTCTCACTTCACGGAAGAAACAGGCACCGCTCCTCCAGGGCCCGTGCCGTACCGCCACAAAGCGTCTTTGGATGTTTACCACCTTTCAATAAACTAATGGAGATATCAGCTAGATAAAGGTTGCCGGACAAAACGGCGGCGGGCGAGTTGGTTTTCCATGTCTCGAATGAGTAAGTGCGCAAGTAGGGAGTCCACAGAAGCACCTCAAGTGGCGATTGTTTTGTGACCGATAGTGACGTGTGTTTGTGGATTCCCACTTGCGCTGTTTTAATTTCAGGTAGGGTTGCCGCCCGCGTCGCCGGCAGTACGGTTGCCATGGCAACTTCACCAGGCAAAATGGAGATCACTATCGCCTTCTGACGTCGTGCATCTTTAGATATTGTTGCGTCGATAGCCGCTGCTCTGGTGCAGCTATCGCTGCCATATAGAGCGGCTCTACGGTGACCAGACCTTTTCTTTAAGAAAGAGCGTACCCTCTATACTTCGTCTCAGCGGGTCCGAGACGCAGCCGATGCTGAGCTATAAGCGCGAGGCTCCAGGCTTTCCAGCGTCCCTGCCGCGCAGCGCGCGCTCGTGCAGTACAGGCACTGTTCAGGCCACACGCTCGCGCCAGCAGCATCGGCTGCGTCTGGACCCAAGCTGAAACGAAGTAGCAGTAGCCGCTGCCTGGGAATTATGAGTGCCACGCCATTGTTTGGGCACGCGCATCTGGCCAGGCGAGCAAACGTACGCCAGCGTTCGGCGAAAGGGACTCCGGAAGCAGCGCACAACATCAATGTTGCTTGATGAAGTCTCCAGAGTGTCGATTACCGTAAATTTTCTCAGTGTGGACTTCCACACACAAAACGAATTTTTTGTTCTTATTTTTCAGAAGGCAAAATTTGTCCGCGATCACGTGGGGCTTCGACCAGTAAAGAAGTGCGGTGCGCATCGAAATCGAAGAACGTGTATTAGAAGACCGTGGACGATATCGCTGCTGCTGCCGCCGCTAACTGCCTTTGGTGACCAAGACCCGAAGACGGCTTTTATAAGTGCGATGATGGCGGCGACTCCTGGTGGGCCAGTGGTGTCGATGACGTTGCTTTCCGGACCAATGGCTGGGGACTTCCGCACTCGCACTTGTCGAAAGCGGCCAGCAACGATGCAGCAGCTGATATAGTGGCTGCAAGCGTAAAAACGCTGAGTTAGCGTGGGACGATGTTGCCGCTGCCGCCGCTAACTGCCTTTGGTGACCAAGACCCGAAGACGGCTTTTATAAGTGCGATGATGGCGGCGACTCCTGGTGGGCCAGTGATGTCGATGACGTTGCTTTCCGGACCAATGGCTGGGGACTTCCGCACTCGCACTTGTCGAAAGCGGCCAGCAACGATGCAGCAGCTGATATAGTGGCTACAAGCGTAAAAACGCTGAGTTAGCGTGGGACGATGTTGGCGGTGCCGCCGCTAGGTGCCTTTGAGAGAGAGAATGAATTGCAGTGCACACGTTTTTAACACTGTTCTGCGGAACACGTTTGCAGAGGACTTTGTTTCCAACGAGGCTCCGTTGGTTAGCGAAACGGTCCAGGCGACGAAGGCCGTTGTAACTGTTTTAAAGCAAAGTGGCTTAGCCAGCCAGCTAAAGCAAACTGTCAGTCAGGAAGTCTCCACCAGGTGGAATTCAAAGGTATTCATGCTAAAGTCTGTCTGCTCTCAGTTCGAGGAGATAGAAGCTCTACAGGAGTCAAGGAGCAATCTAGTGATGGAAAGCGTAAACAAAACAACACTCAACGAGTTAATCGAGTTCCTGCAACCCTTCAAAGATGCTAACCGACGCGCTTGAACAGGAAAGACGTCCAACACTTTCTCTGGTTGTCCTTTACGCTTCTGCGTCGAAGAAACATCTTAAGCCTGGTGCGGCGGTGTCTGCTGTAGAGGCAGTGAAAATCGAGAAGATCAAGTCCCGTGCTCGTCATTTCCTGAACACGAAGTTGAAAATTTCCCTCCTCCACAAGACCGCCACATTTTTCTGGCCTCAGTTCCGCCAACTCCGTATGTTGCCCGAGGACGAGCGCCTTGAAGTCTACGCGCATGTCAGAAAACTACTTGCCCGTGTCACCGAGGCAATGACCCAAGATGAAGATGAGACAAACGATGACGTCCGAGATCCCGCATCAAAAAGAAGGTGCCTGGGTTTGTTTGAAGACTAGGTGTGACGCGGAGGAGGACAAGGTAGCCACCGACGAATTAGAGGAGTATCTACACGGCAAGAAAGACTACTCGTGCTCAGGAGTGTCTGAGCTTTGTGAGTTCTGGAGAGCGCACGAGAAAGAATTCCCGAAACTGTCCATTATATCCAAACGCATCCTGTGCATCCCTGGTACAAGTGCTAGCAGCGAACGGAACTTTAGCGCGGCGGGCCACATAATGCAAGCAAGACGGACCTGCCTGAAGAGAGAGTCCATGGACAGTTTATTGTTTCTCCACAAAAATATGTAGGATGAAAATTTCTCTGAAACGTATTGAATGAAACAACAAAAAGTGCCATAACTCTTCAAGAAATTCATAAATAAAAAATTCCCCACTTTTCGTCTCAAGGATTCTCGGTGTGCCATGAGTTGAAAGACTGTCGCAAATGATGCGCATATTTCGCCCATACTCTCGAAAATACATATTCTAAGTCGGCATATTTATGGTATAAAAAAAACTCGGTCCCAGTTTTCCGGCTCGGGCCGGGCTCGGGCTCGTATTTGAAAACATTATCAGGCTCGGGCCGGGCCCGGGCGCGTGTCTCTACCGGGCCGGGTCGGGCCGGGCCTAGAAATTCCGGCCCGTGCAGTGCTCTACCTCAAACCATCGAGGCGAAGGCCACCGCCTTCACGAGGACACGCCACGGAGGACTCGTGAGCCGAGATTCACCTCATGTGTCTGTGACTTGATGGAACTTTGATTAGTGTTGAGACACGTGTAGAGATTTCTTTATTATACTTTTTCTTCTGCTAATTCTTTCTTTCTTTTCCGACGGTTAACTTCTATTTATTTTTGTCATACCAATTCTTTCGCTTTTTTAAATAATATATCTTAATTCTCATTCTCGCAATTCAAATGTTCTTTGTCATCCTCTTTCCCCAACGGGCGTGACAATAGTAAACCACCTTGCAAGCTTTCTTCCTGGTGCCGCATCCATGTCAGCGCCTCTCCACAGCCTTCTATGCACAGACAATGAGAAGTCGTGGAGTCCGCAACAAGAACGTTTGTTCGCCAAAATCAAGGACATCTTAATCTCGGAAACGTGCATTGCACGCTGCAACCCAAGATATCCGACGATCGTCTCTGCAGACGCTTCATGGTACGGCCTCGGCACCGTACTGCTCAAGACCAGCCATCAGGGGAGTGACGCCCCGTGGCGTACGCCTCCGGGTCACTGACGAAGGCAGAAGAGCGGTACTACCAGGTAGTGAGGAGGCCTTTGCTCTGGCACGGGCAGCTGAACGTTTTGACGAGTTCCTGAGACGTACTACTTTTTAGTTTGAAACAGATCATAAACCTCTTTTTCCGTTGCTCGGTCGTGACCCACTCGACTCCCTACCCCAAGAATTCAGAGGTTACGAATGCGCCTTATGAGGTACTCTTACACCCTCACGCACGACCCGGGTAAAACAATTGCCACGGCAGATACAATGTCTAGAAAAAGAGGCAGCAATTCGGCACCACTAAAGGATACGCTCTCAAAGGAAGACGTTTCGGGCACGTCAACGCCCTCATCCCAGAACTGCCAGCACCGGATAGTCTTCTAGGCCGTATACGCTGGGAGAAGAAGAACGAACGAAAGTGTGCATCGTTACTTGAAGCCTGCCGACAAGGATGGCCACAGCTACTCTAGCAGTACTTGGTAAAACGAGGCAGCATCATGGTTTGCCACGACTTACTGCTGAAGTACACCAGACTTCGAAAAGAGATGTTCCAAAGGCTTCACGAAAGCCAACCATGCATCGTTCGCTGCTGGGAGAAAGCCAAAGAATCGGTCTGGTAGCCGGGACTCGGCAAAAGACGTTTCTAGAGTTGTGTCCGACTGTAAAGAATGTGCTACTGAGCGGGTACAATTTTCGGAACCGATTATCCTATTCGAAACAATGTAACTTCCGTGGGAGAAACTCGGTGTTAAGCTGTCTGAACTAAAGGAGCGAAGAATCTCGGTGTTGTCGATTATCACTCCAGGTACCCAGAGCTGGCCTTGCTGGACTGCACGTAATCTATGGCGTCATACAACGCTTGAAAAGCATCTTCGCACGTCACGGAGTCCCTAGGACCGTGGTTTCGGCCAACGGGCGACAGTTTTCCTCGTCCTCTTACCAAGACTTCGCAAGTAGATATGGGTTCATGCACGTGACGTGTAGCTCTCGGTACCACGCAAGCAAAAGGTAAAGCTGAACGAATGATAAGGACTCCCAAGCTCCTCTTGGAGAAAGCAGGAGACCCTTACCTTGCTCTGCTAAACTACAGGAATACCCCGGACCCTACAAGCTTTAGTCCACCACAGCCTCTTATGAGCCGACGATTGCGCTCAAAGTGCCTTGCGCTTCATCCTTGCTCAAGCCGCGCGTGGTAAACTCTTCTGGGAAGAAGAGGGTCAAAAAGTATTGGCAGAAGCAGAAAATGCACTTTGACAGGCGTCCTGCTGCTAAACCTTTGCCTAGTCTTTCTGCAGGCAGCCAGGTGTGGCTGAGAGACAGAGGCACCACGGGTACTGTCCTTCGCCCCCGGACGCACCAAGGTACTACTGGGTTAAGACCAGGAATGGAGCCTTTCGCAGGAACAGTCCTTAGCTGTCCCTTCTGCCGGACAAAAACGGCGATCCTCGTCCAGCGCCAGAGCCTCCCAAAACCCGGCGAACCCGCAGACACGACCAAAGATGACGCAAGCAAGCCCGAGGTCACCATGCCACCAAGGACGCCTGGCGGGAACGATCAACCGACTGCTCCAACAACGAGATCAGGACGTGTTATAAAGGCCCCAAAACGATTGGGTATTAATGACTAATTCCTTTGCGCTGGTTATGTTTTGCCTCTTTCTGTAAAGAGGGAAGATGTCATGTCATCGTGATAACGGGTCGAGCTACTCTTCCCTTTCTGTTATCACAAGTCATGTTAACTGTTTTATCTGTATATATTCATAATTGCACCAATCAACGGAAGAGTCTTGGTCACTCCCGACGGGCTGTCTGGTTGTCTCGACATGTACTTCACGTAAACTTCGTTCATACTAAGGGCGTCGCCTTCGTTGCAATTATCGGGGTTGATTCGGTGATTTTTGCTATGAACCTTCTATCTCGGATATACCGGGCGATTAGTTAAATCATCAAATTAAATTTGTAAATTATCTTTATACTACCATCCATAAACTCTACAGTGCGGAGAACATGAGGAAACCAAAAGACAAAAAATCATGCATGCCATCTGCTTTGGAAAGAGTATACTTCAAACAATGCGATGCTTAAAAAAACACTGACTACCCATCACAGCAGCCTCAAGTGCAGCTGGATTTAATTGCCCGTCAACGCAAGTCAATAGACTTTTTTTCAATCGAACTCACGTCAGAACAAAGAATAATAAAGAAAGCACAGGACTTTGCTATCATTGCTTCCAGAAGCTAGGCAGGGACGAAAATCCCTTCAATGTTGACGGCCTTAGAGGCGTTGGACCCTCAAGGTGTCAACAGTCAACGTCGTTCACAGGTGAATAACCGAGTTCGTGGCCATATAGTATATAAAAACATCTGAGTACGTTTTCTCTTGTATCGTTGGGCTAAGATCATCCACAGTGTTCTTTGATTAGCTGGAGATTTTATAAGGCTGCCATTATCTCCACAGTCATCACTCAATTTTCTTTCTCTTGTGAAGTGATTTGCAGCAGGTCTGGCATTCTGGGATGCGTTGAAGACAAACAGCTTGATCAGCGTTAAGGTTGTGTCCAGTGCAAGATACCAACATTTCGCACGCTGCTTGTGGCACACGAGTTTCCAGTTGTTCATCGCTGGGCTTGAGAAAAACAAACAGGATTTCAACATTTCGCAGAAAGTAAGTTCTCGTGCATTTAATTATAAATCAAGAAACTACAAATTGTCGCTGACTCCTTCAGGTTTGAATACAAAACAGTACCAACAAGCACTTTTGCCAGAATTACATGAATTACGTAACTACACACCAGTTCAATTTCCCCTAATATTTACCGGGAAAATTGCAGTTAAAGTTTGTGTTGCAGCTCAGCATATTCACAATTTCTGTAATAGCTAAATGCATCTATTAGACTTTTTGTTTTAAATGGCATAATTGCGTTTTGTAAAGCGAAAAAGGAAGCAGTCTACCGGTATATGCTTACACACGTTCCTGGCACCAGTCCAGCAGCTGAATGTTATAAATTTCCGAGTTTTTCAGGGGCGGCGCAGAATGGCGGGGAATAGGTAACACGGACTGGTTACGTTGTGGGAACAGCGAGCGATATGTGCGCGATAGGGCATAAATTAGTCATCTTCAATAATTCGACGATTTGAGAGAGAATGAAGGAAGTGATAATCGTAGGGGTGGTGGGTAATACCGGGTGGCTCAAGGAGACTGCAGGCTCTTTAAATCGACTGCAAAATTCGGTTTCTTAACCTATCCGCAACGACTTTGTGCAGCGCTGCCCACAGATGGTGCATTTTTTTTGTAAAATTTGCAAAGAGCGAACTTACCTGAGGAAAAAAGTAAAGAAAGAAAAAAGGCTTAGCTCCTATGGAAACGCAGCGACGCCACCGGTCTGCAAACAACACGGCGCCGTTTCGCACGGGAGACAAGAGATGGCGCAACGAACGCCGCCAACGAACGAGCATACGGCGCCGAGAGCCGGCGTACTTTAGCAGACGATCTCTTTCGACTCAAAAGCGGCTCGCGTGTCCGCAGGCGGCGACAGTCGCAGAAACAAGAACAGGCGCGGTAACAACAAGGAACTGCAGTGGCTTACAAGGGGTAGTGTAACGAAGGAAACCGGAGAAGCGGCACAGCGTTGGAAGACGGCCGCGGGTGGCGCTGGCGCTTGCAGCACCGTCGTTCCGGCTATGGCTCCGGCTTGGCCGCTTGGCCAGCTTGGCTCCGGCCAGCTCCGGCCGATTCGCAGCAGTCGACTTCACTGTCGTCTGCTAGTTTCACATTTTATTCACCTACGAACACAAATCATGTCGTGGGAAGTTCACTGGAAACAAATAATTGTTTGTGAGGTATTTATATTAGTTATGAAGTGTGTTAGGGTGCCTCTATCTGCCGGCCGGTGGAGGCACCCGAACAGTGCTGCGGATCGAAGCGCCACCTACACCGTCTTCAAGGAGCGGCCGTTCCCGATGCAAGGTGGAGGCTACGCGGTAACTACACTACCTGCTACAGCCACTGTAAAGGAACTGCAGTTCCTTGTCTGCAGCACGATGGCTCTCGGCGTCGTCTGCTCGTTCGTTGGCGGCAGTTGGCGTCGCATTGCGCCATCTCTTGTCTCCCGTGCGAAACGGCGCCGTGTTGTTTGCAGACCGGTGGCGTCGCTGCGTTTCCATAGGAGCTAAGCCTTTTTCTTTCTTTACTTTTTCCTCAGGTGAGTTTGCTCTTTGCAGATTTTACAAAAAAAAAATGAAAGCCGTTTACAACTCCCTGTAACGCCGAACTAGAGCGCAGCTCTTGAGGAGGAGGAGGGAAGGGTACTGAGGGGAGGGTAAACTCCTCCTCCCTCCTCCTCAACTCCTCATCCTACCAAATACCCCTCCGCCCATCCTCATCCCCTCCCTCCTCCCCTTCGTCCTCCCCTTCCTCCTCCCCCTTCCTTCTCCCCTCCCCTCCTCCTTCTCCTCCCCTCCTCCTCCTTCCTCCCCCCTCTTCCTCCTTCACCTCCCTCCTTCCTCCTACCTCCTTCCTCCTCCCCTCCCTCCTCCTCCTCCCTCCTCCCCTTCCTCCCTCCTCCTCCCTCCTCCCTCCCCCCTCCTCCTCCTCCTCCTTCCTCCTCCACCTCCCCTCCTTACTTCTTCCCCCTCCCCCTCCTCCTTCCTTCTCCCCTCCTCCTCCTCCTCCTCCTCCTCCTCCTTTCCGCGCGGTGCATTATGGGATATTTCCCATGATGCACCGCGCGGTTACGCCGACGGCGACGGCGACGCCGACGGCGACGGCGACGGCGACGCCGCTCAAGCCGGAAACAGGCGCCTAAGAGCTGCGCTCTACAAAATGCACCATCTGTGGGCAGCGCTGCACAAAGTCGTAGCGCAATAGGTTAAGGAACCGAATTTTGCGGTCGATTTAAAGAGCCTGCCGTCTCCTTGAGCCACCCGGGTTTTAAAATAGGCTGTTCGAGTTGTGGGATTACGCTTTTGGGTACGCACCACGCATTGCGGCACTTTTGCGTTTATTGCCTGTAACGTACCAGTGGGGCTGACAAAAAAAATATTTCGAAACGTAAAAAAAAATTGTTTCCCTAACGTTTAGTTTTTGTTGCTTGTAGTACTAGTATTTAAGTACCAAAAATGTGTTTTCTTGCAAAGTTATTGACTGTTTTGCTGTTTAAAGTCAAAACAAGGCTTTTCGTTTGACATTTTCGCGACTTCGCACTGAGTTTGGCCCGTTCGACCATCCTGGCTTCGGAAATAGCCAAACTCGAGTTCACGTGGATTCTTATCAGTTACGAGAGCGACGTAAACTCGCTTTGGAGGGAACTTTCATATAACCTCCCCCCCCCCCCCGCACGCACGCATGCACACACGCACGCACGCACGCGCGCACACACACACACACACACACACACACACACACGCAAATTGCTAGGGGACTAAAACTTTGCTGTTTTCCTTAAACGTACGTTGTTGCGTACCCAAGCGATTGCGAAAGTACGGCGCGATATGTCCTGCCATGCCGCGGTTGAAACAAATGGGACGGTTTTTGGGGTTCATGAAGCAGTAGGGTCTTGCACCGATATGGTTTAAACATGGAATCGGTGGTTGCTGGACCAAAAATGACGGCAGTTCACAGCATGACCATATGCCCCTGACGGGGTACAAAACCCAGACTTTTAAAACCAGCCGCAAATCTTGTCCAGCTCTCATATGACCAGAAATTTGCGACAGGCGCTTCAAAGTTCATCTATTTCACCCCGCGTGGCGTATTCACCTCAAACGTTTACGCCGTGTGCGAATTTCAGACAAAGGAGAGTGTGCCGAGTGAAAATACAGCAGCTTCAAGGGCAAAAAGAGGATGATACAATGAGTGCCTTTCGGTCGCAACATAGTGATAACTTTATATTTTTCCCTTTAACATTTCATGGCGATACTGCGATCAAAGGAGGAACATCGGAACTTATCAATAATTTCGCTAGCAGTCATCGCACGCAATTCTATAATTGTTATAGTTGACTTGGAGTGTGCCATTTTTAGAGTACCTTCAGAGATAACTGTCTTATGAGTGAGTAAACGACATGAAACGTATGCTACTATTACTAGCGGATTTCGTACATGACGTATATGAATTGCCAGCTTATGCATTACAGGCAGAAACGTTTTACGCGTTCATTGATATCAACTTCCCACTGGTGCAATCTTCTCACAAGTAAGAAGAGCGGATGAATATAGAGTTGGAAATAAGCGTTTAATAAGGCGAACTTGTGCCTCCAAACTTAAAAGCAAGATGCCACGAAACCTTGCATTTGCGACGGAAGAATGACTCATCCGAAGCAGCGCGTTTTGTCTGGTTTAGAGCGCGGTACACTGATGAATTTTCAAAAGCACAAGAATGGGTTCGTATTTCTTATAAAGACTACGAAATTATTAAAATAGGGATCGGCGCGAAGCAGGATTTAACCTCATTCCTCTGCGTCACAGCCACATGCGTTCCCAACTCCGCCACGTACGCGTCAATGTCGTCTATACTTTGTATAAACTTAAAAGGGGTACTCCGGTGATTTCGTTTTAGGTACACAAACTAACTATGTTTCCTGAACCGCCACTTTTTACCCTTTCCGGTATGCCATTTATTATCGCGAAATTCAGAATAGTTATTGTGCAATCGGCATATGAAAATGACAAAAAAGCCAACATTCAAATATAACCGCCCTTTTCAGTGCCGTGACGTCAGTGGCAGGCAGGCTTACCAGTCGAGCAAGCAGTCTAAAAAATAGACTATGCCAAGCAGCTGTTCCGTGCGGGTGCTCGCGTACTAGAGCGAGTTCCTAAATCATTTATTTAACACCATGAAACTGTTTGGAATCAGTTGTAGAGCAAATTCCACGCTCCAAACAGTGAGCCCCTCCCTTCCACTGGCGTCACTTTTTCCTTGTTGCCAGCAGAGACATTCAGTTGAAAAACACGGTGAGGACCAAAATTGTATATTCGATAACTTGTAAAAAAAATGTTTTAACCTAAAATTAGGCATGCTATTTTAGCGCCGAGACCCTATAAGAGGTACTCCGGCGATTTCTTCATGGTCCCCGATTTGCTTGAAATTTTGCTAAACTCGCCAAACAACATCGCCAAAATAGTATCCCAAATATTAGGTCAAAATAATTTTTTTTCACGAAGTTATTGAATTTACAATTTTGGTCCTCACCGTGTTTTTCAAACTGAAAGTCTCTACTGGCAACAACGAAAAAGTGACGTCAGTGGAAGGCAGGGGTTCACTCTTTGGACTGTAGAATTTGTTCCCAACTGATTCGAAGCAGTTTCATGGTGTCAAATGAATGCTTTGGAAGCTCGCTCCAGTACCTGCGCTCCAGCACGGAACAAATGATTGGCATATTCTATTTTTTAGACTGCTTGCTCGACTGGCAAGCCTGCCCGCCACTGACGTCACGGCACTGAAAAGTGCGGGTATATTTGAATGTTGGTTTTTGCATCATTTTCATTTGCCGATTTCACAATAACTATTATGAATTTCGCGATACTAAATAGCATACTGGAAAGGGTAAAGGCCGGGGAGTCAGAAAATATAGTTAGTTGAGGTAGCTCAAAAATCGCCGGAGTACCCCTTTAAGTCCAGACGCAGCCGACGCTACGAGTCCCTGGGACCAATCAGATGGCGTCAAAATCAAACCATGATTGTGTTCCTGATATTTCGGTACGTAGTTTATCATACTAAACGGCTATAAACAAAAAGGACGTGACTTAGCGCTTCTTACACACTGCTTGATTGGTCCGATTAGTACGAAGCGTTCGTTGAGTCTGGAATCTTACGACAAATCATGTAGAAACCATCTTCTATGCGGCGTTTACACCACGTTCGCATGTACTACAATAATAAATTCATTACACTTGTATCATGTCATACGGGGTGCTTATTTAGAGCCTTACACATCGTTTTTAAAATTCAGGTTAAGGCAACACTAATTCAGTTTGATCACGTAGGTTATACGGCCAGGTGGGCATTGCATAGGGGCTAATCGTCACGATAAGTGGTATTAGTAAACGAAAGTTTCTTAAAAAACATTCTAATCAGTAAAAATAAATACGAAGTTCAAAATGGACACTTGGTGAGCGTCACTGAAATTCACCACGTCAGTAAAGGTAACAAAGGATTGTTGCTCATGGGAAAAGCGGTTATAGCATAAATTACCCTCGTGTGCTACAGGCGCCAAAGCCTGGCGGTGGGAAGACGCCGATGATGAATTTTATCATCCACCTCCATCATGCCAAATAAGACAAAATCAACGCATACCGAGTAGCATCATCTCAAAATGGTATGGTTTGGCCGTTTTTACGCCTTCGTTCATCTTTTGAAATGGGGGAAGGCAGCGCCTCAGAACGGGAACTTTGAGGACAACAGTCCCCAGCTAAGAGGAAATATGAAACTTAAATGCATCAAGCCCATGCTGATACTATGGCTAATAGTTTAAATGAATACATTTGAGAAAACCAGTCACGAACTGAGGATGGTTATGCCATTTTTACGCATTTGTTCATTGTTTGCAATTTGTACTGCGACTCGACAGGATATTTCTTTGGGACAACTCAATTCACAACTAAAGACGGGATATAAAATATAAATACCTCTTGAGCGTTCCGGTACTAAGACAAATACTTCCAAAATAAGACGTTTCTCGGAAACTCGCCTCAAAGTGGGAATGGTTTGGCCGTTCTTACGCCTTCGTTCATCTTTTAATTTGGGCACCCGCGCCTTGCGAGTGTGGCGGAACCTATAATCTTTAGACAACCATTTTCTGACCTGATCGCGCATCGCGAGAGATTTTTCAGGAAAACTCAGCCCCCAACTAAAACCGGATTATAACGTCCTTGTAAGTATTACCTCCCATCCTTGAACTATAGCAAGTACTCCAAAATGGGTCCATTTTGCGAAAACCGGCCTAAAAGTGGGAATGGATCGACTGTTTCAGGCATTCGTGTATCATTTCGAATTCGGGTACCAGCACGTCATCCAGAAACGTTTTGAGGTCGACGGAATTCTTAATTGGTGGCGAAACACAAAATAAGCGACAAAATACTCAGAATCCGGTCCTCCATTACAAACTGCCGCTATGGCAAGTCCTCTATGACGAGCAGAGATTAAAAGTTGATTAAAAAAATTTTAACTAGTTAGCCAACTGATCGTTATGATTAGCTACTCCTATATTATGTCCCCCTGGCCGTATAACTCACCTGTGCAGACCGCATTATTCTAGCTTTCGTGGTTCTTTTAAAAGCAATTCTGTTAAGCTTTAAAAAAACACCTCGTATATATTAGTTAGTGCTGCTTTAGCACTGTCACATTTGTGATAATTTTTCTTTTCTTTCTTTCTTTATCTTCTTTTTTTAATTCCTTTCTACTTGCTATACCATCATAACTTTCTTCCTTTCACTTTCAAGTTATGGTGCTGCCGGCGCCGTTTCCAAGGCTGCCAATCTCTCCACTACTTTAATTTATTTTCTCTTTCTTTTCCTGCATGAATTGGATTTTTTGATAATTCCATTCCTTTGAACTCATAGGAATAGAAACACTGGGCCCATTCCCGTTTCTGTGAATGGTTGAACCCTGTCCATTCAATTTATATTAATAACAGACTGAAGTTCAGCTAGTTGGTACATAATGCAAAATAAATGCTGCGGTGTGTATATCTCTGTTTCTCCCTGTATGTCTTTTGTCCCTATCGTTCTAGCTGACCGTTTTCTTTTGCATTCACCTTAATTCCCGACTGCGAAAAATGGCACGTGGCAGCTGCATTAAGTATCCGGCAACGTCAGGTATACGCGGACGTTATCAAAAGCATAAACAAGTGCGAGAATATGCGATACACGTCCCAAAGGTATTTGAATCAAATCTCGGATGCTGAAGTGCGTTTAATCATTTCTTGTTTTAACGGTTCGTAAGGGTTAGCTATTGTTGGTTAAAAATGATATCTCGAATATCCGTAGCAATTTCGGGACTCAGTGCCGCGCCACACCATGGTGAAGCCTCTGAGCCTGCGAGGTGATGTGGGTCGTTGTGAATTGGCTCTCTACTTGCGAAAACTAAAGTTGCGTGTCCGCTGCCCAGAACTTCGGAAGCCCGGGCACGCGAATAGCGGAAACGTCGAGGGAGGATGCCTCAACGGTAGACATGGCGAAGCTAACTGGCGCTCCTGGTCCGGGTCAGCAATATTAGGAGCAATATGACCAGCCTATAATTACACTTTAGTTTTACATGTCGTGTTTTATCGGGAGTTGGAGATGTTCGGTGCTCGTTCCAACTTCTCGAGCTTCTGGTTCCTACGCTCGAGCTTTTTTCTCTGTTTTGTCATTTTCTTGGGACAACTGGTTACTACGCATTCATTTTACTGGAGCCGGACGGTTGTCACAAATAGCGCATGGTGGCATTGCAAAAATCAACCGCGCGACTAACCGGAAAAGCCTCAGAACAGACGGCAAAACTTCAAGTAACCCATTTGCTTCCCAAAAGGACGCGTATAAATCCTCACCTTCGAGGAGATACGAGGAAACTGAGCAGGCACGCACCAAAGAAACGTGGGGCGTGTGGAATTGCCCCTGCTTGGTGGCCTACGACTAGTGCTATAATCGCACATGGTCACAACAGCCACATTGCCGCGTGAACGCGAAATGTGGCTGTTGTGAAAAGAATTATCTTTTCCGCCTACAACTCTACAGTGTTGCTTCACTGGGGGTGCCACTTCGACCCTCGAAGGAACATGAGCCAGTCAAATAACCAAGCCGTCAGTTGCCTGAAATGCAATTATGCTGTTTGAAAAGCCCCTATCCTCATCAATACAGCTGGCATAAAAATAGAGCACATTTCATTCCCACTGCATTCTGGAAGAAAGGCACCTAATTCCATTCCCATTTCATTACTCCCAGTGCTGCCGACATTCCATTCTAATTCCATTCCAGGGTCGGCGAAGGGCGGAATGACTCCGGAATCCTTTTACTCCGGAGTGCAAACTCCGCAACACTGATTAACACCTCGAAGTCCGTAGGAAGCACTCATTACTTCTTCAGAAATGTCACAGAAAATTGTTCATGCGTGTAGATAATCTTATTTTATATTGTTCCGTTTCAAACATTACAGTAGAGCAAGGCTTTATGAAAAATATTTCGCACATCAAAAAGTGCTAAGATTTGAGCTGGGTCGGAGTGTCTAATAGAAAAAATAATAAACGCGTGCATTAGCGTGGTATCAAAATTTTCGCGTGGCTTCTATCAAAGAAGTGACTCAGAAACTACATACATCTATTAATGCGCGCACGTTCTGAAATTTCGGTGGGTGCTCGACCCTTAGTTTCAAATACTCATTTCTCCGTTTAGATCAGATACAAATCTGAACACTAAAAACAGATCTCAATTTCGCAACACCTCTAATACTACGAAACTAACCTATCAATGCTGTGGAGAATGAAATGAATGTCATTGCCATCAGTAGATCAAAAACAGAATATATATTTTTGTATCATTCTACTGCTTTCACAACTTGCCATGTCATGTCTCAAAAATGTCTACCGTTCTGTTAAAATGTTTGTACCTGTATATTGAGCTTTGCTTATTCGATAATACAGCGTGACATCACAATTTTTTGTGTATTTCCATACAACTTGCTAATGCATCTGCTCGATTTTTTTTAATTATTTTAAAAAGACACTAGCGCCGAAATCACTGTTGCTAGGTGCCAGATATTCGTGTGTATGCAAGTCATGATTTGTGACTTTTTAAAGAACACGTTAAATTAACTTGGCGCAGAGATGCACGTTTTTTCGTGGGTTTAGAGCAATGACATAACATTTTATATACCTCATTAATTAAACTTTCGTAAATAAATTATCCTGTCTTTCTACGTACAGTTCAACAACGCAGCACATTAACGGCAAGCGTGCAGATATAAAATGTGGCACATGCGGTTTTAGATCAATATATAAATTCTAACAACAATCCGGCTCGGCTTGGTGTTCAATGCCAACAAAGCAAACGTTTTGAAGCAAATAGGATGAAAATTTTTAATACGAAAAGATTAATGCTCCGTATATAATTTTTGTTGCTTTTGATTATTCCTTGCAAACAAAAATCGCATGAAATTAGATCATGCTGACAGAATTCAGGGACCACACAATACGTTGAGAGCAAATAATGCTTCGTATGTGGTATGCGCTTGGTCCGCCTCGTTCACATCAGTTTGAGCGGAATTCACATTGTGCTTAACATTCGTTCTGCTCCCCGGTCTTTGTCAGCATAATCAAGCTTGGGTACTTTTATTCTACGGGATGTAGCTTACACTTCCACTTCTACACACCTTGTCACGCGATTCACGCACCTGCTCTTTGTGCAAGCTACATTCCCAACAACTGCGCTCCTTAGCTCAGTTGGTATGACCACTGGCTACAAATCGCTTTGTGGCAGGTTCGAATTGTTCGGGGTGTGCTTCTTATGTTTATTCTAAAGGGGCCATATGGCTTTATTTACTTTGTATATGGATTTAAACGTTGTGTAACGCTCCAATCGCACGAAGGAGCGTAGCTGACGGTTAAGCGTGCCGGTATTTTGTGGTGCGATTTGGCTGATAAAACACATCCTGGGTTAATATTGACCCGAGACTGCACATACAATTATACAATTGCAAAGACACAACTTATGATTGCACCGGGTTCTCCACCTCCGACGCCAGCTTTTTACCTTTCGTAAAACATAAGGTACTAGTGAGCACACCTAGTGCGATGGCAAACAGCGTGCACGCACTGGAGGTGGAACTTCTGGCAGATTCGTAAATAACATCTTCAGTATGGTTGTGTATTTCATTGTTGTTCTAAAAACATGACAACATATATAAAAATGGCCATATCCCTATATAATGCTGTTCATGCTCAATAATTACTTGCAGGTACGGAAAACGTAAAGAGTGAAAAAGGAAACAAAACATACTGTTTATGGTCAAGTCTTCCACTGAAATAAAACAATGCACCGGAGCCTGTACTTCAGGAGCGTGGCCTCTGCTGATTCCTTGCCTTGGTGTCTTTGTGGTGACCACTGTCGCTTCAAAAAATGTCAACGTGGGCATACAATCACGACAGCAAACTACAGATCCTTCTATACAGGTAGTTGACAACTCGACAACCTGATATCGTAACTAATAACAATGCCTAGATAAAAACAACAGTGCGTCGAAGAGAAAATATATGTCATGTGCTGCACGGTCTTCGTATAATAAATTACTAAGTTATTATGTATACTATTTTATAACTCAACATTTCAAGATGAGTTTTCAAATAACTTTGAAGCCAGTTCGCACAGCCTGTTGTAAATAGTAATTCGTAGTATTCGTAGATTTCTTCGGGATTACGGAGTTCACGGCAGCAAACGTAAGGACACAAGTGTGAGGTGCTAATTATATACATCATTAACAAAAAGTCACTAATTAACTTTTTTGCCTTTTGTTTTAGCAAGCATGTCTTATTTAGGGATTTGCAGCTCGTCGTTTACTGAAATTAAAAGAGCGAAAGATCTCAAAATCATATTTTACTTCGAGATACTGCGCGGCAAATTTTGGCAATTACGGCGGTGAATCAACTAACTCAGAAAAAGCACGACAGGAGCGGAAACATTTCGCTGCCGAAAAGGCGTCAGAGTGTGATGCATAAGTTGCTGTGTACATGCTACTAAAGGCCTATCCGAATTCCAAGATGGCTCGCGGCCTACTCCCACGAGCCGATTTGGGATTCGGCCAAAACTTATCAAAAACCTAGAGATATATATCATCATTGCTGTAAATACGTTAAAAGAAAACCAAAACCGGAAACGCCAGTTATCATTTATGAGAGCCGCACGCGCTGACTTTCAATTTTGAACCGGCGCACGGAAGCAGGCCGCGAGCCGATTTAGGGCTGCGCCAGTGCTCTGAGCAACGTGTTCACAGCAAGTTTCGCGTCACCACAGCTAACACTGTGATGACTCCAGAACAACAAAAATCTGTTCATTCCTAGCGAGCTTCATCCGGGTTAGTTTCGATTTCCCTCTGTGGTGATTGCCAAAATTTGCCACGCAAAGCTCGAAGTGGAAACTATTTTAAAAGGGCACTCAAGTGGTTTTGGGGAAGCTACTTCTTGCTGCAATGGCGTTAAGGAAGTGTCAGTGAATAAGTATCTTCAGTTTTACAAGTCAGAACCACCTATTAATCACGCAGGAATAAAATACGTGCGGACTCTTTTCTGTTCCTGCGCCGACCAATGAAATTATCGTAAATTTGAAAAATTTTTCGGCCTTTGCAATTTTCCTTGCTGCGTTGGAAACAACCGGCACAACCGCAGCGACAGGCTAATCACAGGTCGAGGAGAACTGGTTGCGCGCTTGCATGCCGGTCGTGCCGGTCGCGGGCCGGCTCCTTCTATCTGCGAACATGGCGTCGGTGGTGATCGTCGACGTGGACGGCGTGGTGAAAGCTCATCGTTCCGCGTAAAAGCGCTATCCTTGACTGTGAATTTTCGTCGTGGGTCGCTATGATAACAAGTACGTACTAGAAGGGAAGATCCACCTACTCGTGCGGCGATCTCGTGGCAACACTCTCCAAAAGAGCAGAAACGCCCGTGCCGTCGTGTTTGTTTACTTCAACTACAGGTGGTGCTTTCTAATCATTCGTGTCCTAGAACATCGCCCGAATTTTTTATTCGACGCATTTCATGCGCGTGCTCAAGTTCGAGGTATTACTGGTGCGAACCATATAAAGGATGCAATTTTCACGCGTTTTCATCACCGGAGAAAAGTGATTAGTGTTAGCAATCCTGAACGCTCGCAACGTCGCAACGAAATCACATTTCTACGTTGCTATATCGCTGCTAAGATTACATCGCCTTTTAAAATCGCCAAAACGGCGTGTGCCGATATTTGTACTATTGGCTAAGTCGTGTATTAGAGTCGTGATTGTCCAAAACGGCGTACTGAATCTTTCTTTTATTTTTTTATCCACTGTACCCTTCAAGCCTGTCATAAAAAAAATAAAGCTCTAGGCTATAGAAAACGGTCTGTCTATATTCTGTTACGGCATTGAGCGGCAGTGCGCCCCTTTTAGAGGCGCCGCTGAAAGAGCTGACGGTGGCGAAGAAGCTCGGTCGCCGTGCTGACGACCCGCTGCGCTTGTTTCAGTGGTTGCAGGTGTGTGTACGCGTGGCGCAGAGCTGTCGTTCCGGTCACTCCGGTTGCAACGGACGCAGTCGTAGGTAACGCGCTCGTTGCACATATCTGAACCAGCCTTCCCCGTCCTCCCGAGGCGAAAGTCAACGTGGCGACATCGTTTAAAATCACGTGCCAGAGGTTACGCTGCGATGCCCAACGTTGGTTTGGTTACGACTTCACCCCAACCGCAATTCGAAAAACGCCCGAAAGGGACTGCGTTTCGTCGTCCTCTGAACCCGAACACAACTCCGAAGCGTTGCAATCGTCCACATCGCACGTCGGAGTGGCGTCATAGGAAATCATCCCCAGGTCGGCTGTCCGCCGAAGAATTTCAACCTCTAACGGCGTCAGGTCCTCGAGCGTAGAGAACTCCGCCATGGTCGAAGCCCGAATGACAAAGAGGTTCGGCCGGTGCGGCTCCCTCGGGATCACTGCGCGACGGAACGTCGTCCAGTGCCATTGGCCCGAGATCGTTTTGATATGCGAGCGGTGACCAATGAAAGTGGTTTCGTTTTCAGATGGATCCGAGGTTTGGCGGCCTTCAATTACATTTTTATTAAAGAAATAATTACCGTATGACTATATTCTTTCGGTTTTTAGGGATACTTAGGGCGTCTAGATTTAGTTATCATCATCAAATCACGAACTCAAAGACCAGTTGAGTGCCCCTTGAAGCTATTTATGAACTGCTTTATTCTTAGTAAACGATTGGCTGCAAAAATGTTTAATTGAAATACGCTAGCTAAAACACAAAGCAAAAAGTATGTTGGTAATTTTTTAATGAGAAAGTATCTAATTAGCGCTTGGCACTTGCCTCATTATGTCCACCGCCATAGACAAAATTGTCCTGAAGGAACCGTGTATTCATTTTAAGTTCTTTCTTTAACAAAACTACCGTCACTTTTTTCTGAAAGACTGTATAATATAGGCTAATAGATTTTGAGTTGTATTCTAAGAATTTTCGAGGAGGGAAGAGTTTACTCCGACTGTATACATGTGTCCACTGAAGAGTTGTTCCGGGCGTTTCATGAAAATCAAGCGGCGAAAAGAGAATCAACCGAATTTTGCAAAACACACTCTAGTGGAAGAGTTTGCTGTCACATAAAGCCCACAACATGCACAATATCGCAAGACAATCTTTATGCGCTTCATTTCGAGGCCCCAAATGGTGTCTAATAGTTGCCCGTGTTCCAAACGCCTCATGCTATCTGGATCATATGGTCACGAAACTTTGTAAATGCTGTTATTCCTCAGCACGTCTGTGCACACGGAAATGGTAACTTTACCGAGGCCATTACTGTGATCAGACTCCAGATTCCAAAGAAACGTAAAATATTTATCGAAAATATACATTTAATTTTTTGTATATATTTTGAGCTACCCGCCTCTTACAATCGCATGGAATTTACGTTTCTATAATGTGGTGGGCGGGAATTCGAAATATTGCAATGGTTGGCAATAGGACCCAGTCTAAACAAATATATTCCACAGTAATAAAATGTATATTTCATTATGTTAATATGGGGTTTAATTATCAAGTTATTATTGCCGTCAATAATTCTTCCGAGAATGTCCTTAAAATAAAACAAGATTTTTTGGGGGGATTACGTAGCCCACGTAGATCAAATTTATGCATTTAGTAACTTGGATGGGAATAATGTTTTTAGTTAGTTTTACAATGAATTACCGTGACGGCGAATAAGATAAATGCCCGAGAAGATTGGGAATGTTTTCTTTTTTTAATTTGATTGCATTTAGGCTTATCAAGATTATATTTGTGCTTTGTGGGTTCCAGAAATTACAAGATTTTGGTATTCATTCGCTTCTTTCTATATTATGATATTCCTGACAGTGTTCCAGAGCGATTAATGACAACTTCGGAAATGAAAATCAATTTTGTTAGACAACTTTGGTTTACGTGGCAAAACTTGTTTGCGAAGCAAATATAAAGAGTCTTTCTTTTAATTTTAATTTCAGATCCTACAAGAAATTCATGGCCGAACATTTGCCCTTTCGTCCTCATTGCCCATGACGTCTCAGCTAGTCAATTCTCAAGTATCCTGTTTCACCGTCCAGCTGTTATATTCAGCGGATGAGACAGATCACGACGTTATGCTGTGGCTTCATTACACACAAGTTGACGACGAATTAAAGTAGGTTTTATTTGTTATCTTACTTCGTTTCAGATTAAGTTCAGACGCAGCCGACGCTGAGAGCTAATGGGACCAGTCAAGCAGCGTCAAAAGTGCAAGTCACTAGGTCTTTTCTGTTTATGATTGATTCAGGGATGATAGAACCCGTACAGAAACATGACGAACATCATTATGTTGCCTTTTTGACACGGACTTAGTGGTCCCATCAGCTTGTGGCGTCCTCTATGTCTGGACTTAAGGTTAATCGAAGTATAGCATGCACGGTTATTTACAATATTCTAAAAGAACTTCATTACCAAACTTACAGGCGTGTTGACATAATAAACCTCGCTGTCAATCCAGGAACAGAAAGGTCAACCAACAACCTCAGTTTGGATTTTGAGGGATCATCAATCAATGGTATGAATTAAGGATGACAATTACAATTGCGAACATAGTTCACTTCAATCTGCTCATTTTTAACATTTTCAAAAATAGAGCGCTTATTATTTTAATACATTACAGCACACTGAATTTAAGTGTTTCATTTAACCTGGCAGGAAATGCAGGCTGTGCAACTTAAAGAGCAAAAACACCACTGCGTTTTTCGTTTGTAAATGGAAACATGAAATGCACACACGCTCTTGATTGAGGTTTATATTTAGGAACAAGTTTGGTATTGGGCACTTTATGGATGCCAAAATTAACGCGACTTTGTGCAGTGTATGAAGGTAAAAACGTGTAAATCTCTAGGTATAAGCCGTGACAGTTGGTTTAAAAAAAAACATTTTCATTACATAGGTAAACGAAAAAAAAATGATGGCCAGTCTTTGAAGCTTCGTGCGCAGACGGAAACCTCACTTTACAACATGTTCTCTAAGAAATAAAACCGGTTCCGAGTTTTTAATTGTTCACAACATCACCACCAATATGTTAAAATTAAGAAAATATTTGTCAAAGTAAATATCATGACCA
Organism: Ixodes ricinus; assembly: GCA_037355805.1. NCBI lineage: Eukaryota > Metazoa > Arthropoda > Arachnida > Ixodida > Ixodidae > Ixodes > Ixodes ricinus. The sequence continues at coordinate 23,643 of JAZHYW010069274.1, forward strand.
TAGAACATTGACCTATTTTTCATAAAATTGCGCACATTAAACATAAAACATATGTATCATTAAGCAAAACATAATCATGTTATATTGAATCGATATATAAATCGGGGGCCCCTAAATAATGTACAAGTTGTACGTATCAACTCAACATCTGATATTCGAGGAGGCGTAGTGCACATCTAATATTAATAGCAAACATATGTATCATTAAGCAAAACATAATGATGTTGTGTTGAATCGTGCACATATTAGCTATTCGTATAATATGTGAAAAAAATGTATTTAAAAAATACATCTTAAGGCCGGTTGCACCAACGTCGCTTACCTTAACCCAAAGCGGCTCTTTCCTAAGTCGGCTTAGCGCCCTAAGCCGAGCTCGGATAAGCACGGGTTTAAATTCCGGTTGCACCAACGTTAACCCGGCTTTACAGACGCGCCCCTAGCTAAACGCTGGATTTGCCTAGGGAATGTAGGGACAAACAGAGCGAACTAGGGAACGCTCAAAGGGATGAATACGATTGGCGGAGAGGAATCACGTAATGTAAAAAAAAAAAAGGAAAAAAAAAACCTGCCGTAGCCGTTGTTGGCGTCTGCTTTTCGCTGTATTTCTTCGGTGAGTAACGAATTAAAGGTCTCCACATTCAATTATTTTTTCGCTTAACTTTCAAAAACTGAGTCAAAGCTTTAAATAAACACAAATGCTCTTTACATCTGTGATTCTGTGTTTAATATCGGTTGATAACAGAATATTTTGACAGTGACAGTAGTTTTCGTGCTCACATTTTGAGATAACGGAGCCATCAGGGGCCCCAAATCTCACCGAACGCGAGAAGGACTCTCTACTCGCTACATCGCTGAAGACAAAACATCATCGAGAATAAGCTAGGCAGGTAAGATGACTACTGAAATCAAGTCATGCCTGAGACCGATGAAGTTCAAAACAGTGACGAACTCGCCACGGCAGCTGCGAAAATGCCCGGAAATCGTCGAATAGAAGTCGTCGAGAGCTTGCATCGACCGTACTCGTTGCTATCAGCAAGGTGACAGAACTGCACTGTACCGTCGTTGAACTGATTGTGTCAAACCCTTTGGTAATGGAACTACGTATATTTTGCTTTAGTGACAAGGAAAGAAGGTATAACTATCAATACATCAAAGCGACACTACTGGTAGATCCCTTGATGATAATACAAACTGTCAATTATTGAACACACAAAGATCGCCCAGAACCATTTTTTTTATTCCTGCTGGTAGAGAACCAGAAGCTTGTTCGCGAGTGATAATAGGCAGATCTTGAGTTTATACAAATAGACGGCGGCAGACTTCGAAGTGCGAAAACTCCCACTAGTACATCACATCGTGCCGACGAGAACGGTCATCTCTTCGCATCACCTGCCCCAGCCTGCCCCAATACAGCGCTGAACGAATCTCGCATTTTAGTCGTTACAATTTGCCGTCGCCACGAATAAAAGATATAAACCAAAACATTTCTAAAAAGCACGATCACCAGAAAGAAAAGTTGCGGTTATAGAACGCAGTTTTCTGAAGTGAAGATTCTACTCGCGAGACAAGGAAAATTCACTGCAGGTTGTCTCAAAAATAAGAAATTTAATTTTCGCAGTTTTATAACTTAAACGCACCGCACTCCGATGCAAACGGCAGAAGTGTCGACAATCAGCTGATTGCCGAGATCATGTACGGCTACTATTCAACGCACCGATCGGATTAAAGGATATGCTTTGCAAGCAGAAATTAACAAGGTGTTAAACAGCAATACGTTACAGTTATGCGAAAATCAGTAAGTACATACGAACAAGCTCGTTGACAGAAAAACCAACGGGAAGACAGACGTGAGCCCCACAGCTCCGTGCGTATCCCGGTTAGGGCTAACACGCACTGAGAGTGGAGAGCCAGCTTGAAAACAGGGGTCGATAAACACTTCACGACACAATATTTTGCATCCTTGTCACAATGGACGGCCATTCTGTCGAGACTCTCACGCTGTCGTGGCCTAAAACACTTTGTAGAACCAATTTTGTTCACCGCGTCGACCACCACAAACCAGCCGCCATGTTTATAATCCAGGATTAAGAAACAAGCAAAAGCAAAGCGCCCAATGTTGGGCGCTCAAGATAAGCGTAGTTTAGTGCTAGGTTTAGCGATAAGCGATTTTGGTGCAACCGAACGAAACCGAAACTTAGCTTAGGCTCCTGGCTAAGCTCCGCTTTTCGCTAAGCGGCGTTGGTGCAACCGGCCCTAAATATTATATATAGATCTGTACGAATAAGAGTCAGATGCCGTCCATATTTTCTTTGCAAAAAACGCCCGCTTTTGATCGTTATAATGTTCCAAAAACACTTAAGCTTAAACTTAATTAAGACTAAGAAGTTTGCATTTTTTTTTAAATAGCACTTTTGACAGCTTCAGAGGGCCAGCCGAACCTTCGCTAAAAGACCGAGCTTCCTCAAGGCCCGAAAAATATGTTTCTCTCATGCACTTTTAGTCTCAGATAACATCTAGATTTTAAAGTTCATTCTCACTCTGTATTTCATGGAATGTAAACTCAGAATTGGAGGCTAACCTTTATTGTCCCCCTTTGTTGAGGCAATGACACGTTAAAATTAAACTTTTTCTTCCGTACACCGGCTTCTCCCTTTATCTTCAGCATAATTAATCACATGTTTAAGGCCTAGTGAAATAATTTGCACCAGTGCATGTCTTCGGGCTCGAGTGATGAGGTGTGTGTAAAAACAATGGCCGCGAACATTCTAGTCACGTACAAATTTACTTGTCTCGGTGTTGTTTTTATTTTCGTTGATTGAAGCCTTTTATAGTTAAAACATGTTTGGTCGGGCTAAGTCGTCTTTCTTGGTCCAACCTAAAGAAACTGCGACCTCATAAAAACCGATGATGCTACGGGACATTGTAGTAACCTCCAAAACAAGAAATAAAGTGGGTTTACAAACGTTCGGATAAACTTTTAACATTCAAGCTTTTTCTTTTAATTCGGGTTTTTCAGTATGCGTAATTATTGTTTTTGGTCCAGTAGCAGCTCCACCTGCTGTGGTTTTTATTTATATTCCTATAGTGTCATTCACGGGAAATGCGTGAAGAAACAAAAGTATTTTTTTTGGTAGAAAAAGTGATTTAGTAGGAAATGTCACCATCTTTTTTCTACTAGTTTGAAACTTTTCTACTAGTTTGAGGCTCGTCTCTCTAAAACCTTACGCACATCCCAGTTATTTGATGATAGTTTTGAATATACTAATATTAACACCTTCTAGTATTTAAAGTTTATAATGTTAAGAATTTGGAAAGGAGATATCTGGCGCTCTGCAGTTCTTTTTTTGAATTAAAGAGCGTAATATAGGTGTAATGTTCTTCAGTATTATTTCAAACGGCTAAACTCATTTTGATTGAAAACTTATTCAAACTCTTTTTTGAAGTCATGTCCGTTGGCAGGCTAAAACCTTAACCTAATAATATTGCAGACAGCGCAAGCTCGCTATAGTATAATATAAACGACTTTATTTTGCCATGTTCAATGTTTTCACGAATGAGAGGAACAGAAATGGCGAAAGTCCCTTTTCAAACTGAAAGTTTAATGGCGGGCAGTGAAATTGTGCCCACCAAAAATAAATAATGTGTGCCGAGACAGCAGAAAAGTGGGTGCTGATGTGGTGTCTTAACAGCAAGCGAGAGGGAAACTCACTCGACAGGGTCACGCACAGCTCCTTATCTATACTCCGTTTCACAATAACTTGGCGAACTCTGGATGCTGCGGCCCCCGCGACCCAATGAGAGCGTCAGAGCAAGGAACCTGACAACAACACTCCATGGTCGAGGCAACGATGCTTCGCTACCACCACAGCAACAGCGCCGTCCGCGACAGAAAATAGTTCTAGGCTTCTTCTTCATTTAGTAGTGTTGCAGTACGACGCTTCTTACAGCTACACTGCACGATGAGAAAGAAAGACGACGACAGGTAATTTTTCAACGATGATTAGTACAGATCAACCCTTTTCCGAACACAACGTGGCTTTTGAACGATCTTCAAACGATCGCAACCGTGTAATCCACTATTTCCGCTCAAAACATCGCCCTGGGCCCTGGCATTAGCACCTCCAAAGATTAACGGGTAAACTGAGCGTATGTTTTTCTCGTGAACTGTTCCCGAAGAGCTCACTACTCTAGAGAATGTCAAAATTGCGCCTGTAAATGTTCATCTGAATTTGGTTGGTTTCACAGAAGATGGCTCTTGGCCAGCAGACGACAGCCGGTTACTCCGGGCCTCGCATTGGACGCAGTGACACGAACGCTCCCATGACGTAGTGTCATGTGCCTCGCACTGACGCTGCTATTGGGTCAAGGGAGCCGTAGCCTACACAGTTCGCCAAGTTATCGTGAAACGGAGTAGAGTGCGAGTCGGCATATCAAAACGTAGGCCCACAAGCATCGAGTGTAGAGAGTTCGGGGTGAAAATGAACAGGCACTTCCGAGAACAAGAACGTAGGACGAAATGACAAGAGTTACGTCCCGAGTAAGAATAAACGCGAATCGTCTAGAAGTCCATGAGCGAGCGTTGTTTGCTCGGCCCCGCGCGCGGCAACATATCACCAATTTAGAAAAACGCTGCAGTCAGTAACTATTTTGCGGACAAAAACTACGCGATTGTCAGTAATGACACTATGTATTTGTCGCCATGGATGATAAATATTAGCTGATGTTTTCATGCTGCGAAATTCGTGAAAACCGACATCCTGGTAATTATGAAGCTGTTTAGAATACTTACACGTTTAATAAAATCTAGAAATAAACCAGGCTTAAATTAGCTGAAAAACACAAAAGGACTTACCTTGCTTGTTTAAATGATGCTCTCAATGGCTAATCCAATGCATGTAACTGTACAGGCCTCGCCATTAAACAAGCTGAATTCGTCCACCGCCCTAATACTTGCTACACTCTGAAGATAATAAAACATGATGGTACGTAAAACTCCCAGTTTCTTATACACACATTTTCTAATGTTGGTAATAAAACGTAGATATGACGTCATAATATTCGCACATTCAAATTAACTGAGTATGTAACTCAAGACATAAAGGAAAGTAAAGGAGTTTCAAGAGCGCACTCTAGGTGTTGTGAAAAAATTACTGTAAGTGTGATTTCAGATAAGATCCACCAAAGGGTGGCTGGTCGACATTTCTAAATCAACTGATGTTTTTATATGCTATTGTCTAGTGTCTGATATAAACGAACCCAAACTAAGTTTTGACCAGAAAAAATATCTGGGGACAGGAAAAATCGTAAGGCACGAAAGGGGCAGTTGCATTAACGCGCACTGATCGAGGGCGCACGTTTGAAGGTGAATAACTAAAACGATGAAATTAGGAGAATTCTAATACTTTTTAGAAACTAACTATGGGTCATCTTGCTTGTAATATATTTTAACTATATTTGTGTCTTATTATATTCCGCCTTTTAAAAATTGCCACACATGCCTGCTGGACCGACAAATGGCAAATTTTTGAGGTCTGTATTTCATGATATAGTTTTGTCGTTATCATATTCTTTTCATGTGGTATATTATTTATGTATGGCTATTATTTAAAAATATATATACGGTATCTTAGTGATACGATAGTCGGGATATATTTAGGCAAACATGAAGAAAAAAATCAATCAACGGAAAATTTTGATGTAAATAAAAAAAACTCGAGCTTCGATTTTTTTTAAATTTGAGTACCCTGTCATACACTATTTCGGCATTCGTTTTGATTAAAAAATGTTACGATATTTGAATGCGAAGGAAGAGCACAACTCCCCAATGTAGGGTACTTTTTCAAAGCCTACTTTTCGCAAATGCTCTATACGAGAAGTGACTCTGAGTTCCTGTTTCATAAGACTAACACTCATATTTTATATATTTTTATTCAGCTGACGCCATTGATAACTCTAGCAATCTTTCACACAGTAAAAGTGAGGAGAAACTACTGTGGAAAAGGAGCTTTCATATTCCAAACTAGTGATCCAAGAAAAGATCCGGCAGCCATCGGCCACTGGGAAGTTTGTTTACTTAATTTTCCTATGACACTATATGCTCTTTCCCTTCCCTCTATCTCAATCTCTATCTCTCTCTCTCTTATATAAATCCCTGACTTATATTTAGAATAAAAACATATTCAATCATTTCCTCGCGAAGATCACGATTATGGCGCAATAGTTGACGAAAGTAGCAGACGACATTCGTCGCTAGTTCTAGCAAAATGGTCGATACATGGTAATAAAACCTGAGACTCAGGAACACAGAAGGGGACGAACACAACACAACGTCTCAAACACAGCTGAAGGTTTAATTGTCAGACTCTCGAAAACGAGAGTCTGACAGTTAAACCTTCAGCTGTGTTTGAGACGGGGTGTTGTGTTCGTCCTTCTGTGTTCCTGAGTCTCGGGTTTTATTACCATGAAGCATCACCAGCTCGCTTGTTTTTTAAGTATTATTGTAAGTATTATTGCCGATGCAATCTTTTTTTCGAATTTCCCCGCTCGCTGTCAAGGATGAGAGGGTTCGCTTCAATCAGCAAACCATTGCCCTCGATGCGTGTTTACTCAGCAGTAGTGCCAGTAGCCATCCCACTCGCTGGTGCCATGGACGATAATATCAGGCACAAAAAGGCACACCAACAGACAGCAGAGCCCCCAAATACTTGAACAGCGCCTAAATACAATAGAGCGTAAATACTTGTCGCCATGTTAACCTAGCAGAGGTTAACATGGCGAAAGTGTTTACGCTCTAGGTAAGGAAAATCATGGCGTGTGGTATGAGCCGGATCCTTACACGAAGTGCAAGGTGAGCCCTGAGAACGCGTTTGAGTACTTTACGAAAGACGAGCTACAATGTTCGCGCCAAGGTCCCAACCAAAAGGACATGATCACTCTCATGTTCGACGGGGAGAAAACGTTCATGACCAAAGCGCTTCCTGACACGCTCAATCTGAGAGGCCTTTCGGGTATACAAAGATAAGAATCCTGATTCCGGCGTTCGGCTAACGAAATTGTATTCCTTGCGCCCTAGATGGGTCAAATGTATTCCACACCAAGATGTCTGCGTTTTTGTACGAAGCGCCAATTATTACCTTTGTACTGCCACTGTAGAGAACGTTATTGGCTCAACATTCAACACTGGTGAAATAAACTCAGCATTTCTGTACGACCTACTAACAAGTCTGTCTTTAAGGAGACTGTGATCACTGCCCTAAAGGCCAGTCTCATACACTCCAGGAACTTGAAATCGCAGAGGATGAAGAGATTGTGCTTACAACATTGGAGTCCGGCGACCTTGTAAAAGAAAACATTGGATCCTGAGGCTTTCCTAAAAGTCGTTCAAGTAACGGTTGAAAGTTGGATATTTCACAACCATCTCCGACAAACGAAAGATAAAGCGATCTACGATGAAAAGCAGTGCATGCAACGCGGCAGCGTTGTCTTTCATTTTGACTTTGCTGAAAACTGGGATATCGTGCTTCCTGACAAAGTTCGAGCATACCACTGGAAAAAAAGTTACGATATTTACATGTGTAGTTACGACAAGAAAATCTACAAACAGCTTTGCTATCATCAGTGAGGACCTGTGTGGCAACGGCGTTCACGTGCTTGGCTCTAGAAAGAGTGAAAGAGTGGGTTGAAGACAACGTTGCGATATACTCGCAGGTGACGTACGTAAGTGACGGGGCCGCCAGTCATTTTAAGAATCGCTACCAGCTTCGCCAGTTTGTACAGAACAATAGGCCCACAAGCCCAGCGGTTATTTTCTGCATCTGGACATAGGGAAAGGCATGCGACGGAGTTGTCGGACTCGTGAAGCACAAGGCCACGCTGAACAAACTGAGAAAACGTTCAATAAGCGCAATTCACACGGCCAGGACAATGGTGAGCGTCCTTTCCGAGAAACTGCAGGTGCATCTTGTGTATCTGGACGAAAATGAGGTTGTTCGGTATCGTCAACAAAAAAGAAAAGTGGCTGACGGTGCGCGCCTTTCCTGGCATTCAGTCTTGGCACGCGTGGCGGCTGTGCAAGTCATTAACAGAAGAAACTTGTGACATATATGTAGCACGAACAGTCAGATATGGTTAGGAAAAACTTTATTAAATGGGTACATTGAAGAAAAGCCTTAGCGTAAAGTGCCGAATTCGATTCCCCAAGAACTGCTCATTTTGAATGCAGGGACATCTTATTTATTACAGTTTCCTTCGCGGAGTATTTAACCTACTGTTTTACTTTATAATAGCTTATAATCTCTATCTGATCACCATATAAGAATCACGAAATGTTATTGTCGAGCAGGATAAAGATATCGGCTTGCCACGATCCAATCGTACACCAAGAGTATCGAAGCTCTTACAGTCCGGCGCGGTGGCACCCCTCACCTGAAAGAGTTTGATCCCCGGAAATACACAGCTAACCTAAACAATTTTAGTATTCTATCTTTATTTTTTGTGTGCAGAAGTAAGTTATTTCTTTTATTCTAACTATAAGATATACCGGAAAGTAAAAGCTTCACACTACACTATCTTTTCTCGAATCACTAGTCTCTAATCTGATACCTCTTTGTACGCTGTATGTGAAATGCTGTATATAGTTTCTCCTCGCTTTCACTGTGCTACCAATTGCTCTAGTTGTCTGTGACCTCATCTTAATAAAAATATATGAAAGATATGTGTTAGTTTTCTGAAACTATAACTCAGAGTCACTTCTCGTATAGAGCACTGCTAAGTGTAGGCTCTGAAAAAGGACCTTAATTTGGGAGTATGTCTTCCTTCTCAATCAAATAATGCAACATGTTTTAATAGAAATGAACGTCAAAATAAAATGTGACAGTCTACCAAAATCTAAAAAAATCCGAAGGTCGTGTTTTCTTTTTTTATTCGCTTCGGAATTTTTCATTGTTTGATTTTTTTCCCATGTTTGTCTAAATATATCACGGCTATTGTATCACTTCAGATACCTAATATATATTTAAATATTAGCCATATATAAATAGAATACTATCTCGAAAATATATGGTGATTAAATTATTTCATAAGGTAAAGGCCTCCAAATATTCCTTTTTTCACTCAAACAGGCATGTTTGGTAATTTTTAGAAGATAAACATAACCCAAATAAATAATATTACTCTATATTACAAGCAAGCTGTACCTATAGTTTGTTTTTAAAAGTATTACGATTCTCCTAATTTCATCATTTTTGTTATTCACTTTCAAACGTGCCCCCTCCATCAGTGCACGTTAATGCAACTGTCCACTTCTTCATGCCTTACAATTTTTCCTGTCCCCAACTTTTTTTTTCAGGTCAAAAATAAGTGTAGATCCGTTTATACCAGATACTAGACAATGACATATAAGAACATCAGTTGATTTAAAAATGTCGACCAGTCACCCTTTGGTCGATCTTCATCTGAAATCACCCAAAAATACACTTGGAACTGCTTGCGTGTAGGAAGGCGAAAAGATTATAGTCCCGCGGGAGAAATATTTTTGAGTAATCTTTCTACACGTATTAAAGTTAAGATGCGTATACGGCAACGTCAGTGACGACGTCCTAGAGATCGACATCAAGTGCGGCGTCTAGGACGACCTCTAGGACGACGTCGAGGACGACGTCAAGGACGGCATCTAGGACGACACCGAGGACGAGCTCTCGGGCGACCTCAAGGACGACGTCAAGGACGACGTCAAGAATGGGGTCCAGGACGATGTCGAGGATGACGACATCAAGAACGACGTCTAAGACGACTTCTAGGACGAACTTAAGGACGACGTGTAGGCCGACGTGTAGGACGACGTCGAAGAACGACGCCTAGAAGAGGACGCCTAAGCAGGCTGTGTCGTATTTGCGCGGACGGCCACGCTTGCCTTCCAAAGCCGCCATAATGTAAACGCTGCAGCCGATGTGGAGGCCGTAGATGTAGACGCAGTCGCCTCACAGTCCATCGCACAGAAGCACACAAGGAGCACAGATGAAGTCCGAAGCGCACCTTTTGCACACGGCGTTCCGGTGGTGACATCGCACTGCCATACTTGAGCGTGAGTGTGAGCGTGAGCGGCGCGTGCTTGATGACGTATCTTTTGACCATATCTTAGGCACAACGATGCCGCTTTTTCGCGTAATGGGACAAGTAAGGTCCTACAAGAGTTCTAGGACGACCTCTAGGATGAATTCAAGAACGACACCAAGGACAGCGTAGTTCTTGAGCATACGATTGAGTGCAGCGTGCCGCCCAATCTTATTTTTATGGTCATGTATGCTGCTTTTCGCTCAGTGCGACAAGTAAGGCTTTCATCTCAAAAACATTACAAACATACACCTCCTATTTATCTTGCTTAAGAGTTTGACCAACCACTGCGACACTGCCCTTTATTTCATTGCGTTCTTCCTAAAACGAAACAGACCGTGTTTAATCGTAACGAGTTGTTTTACACCCCGGTAGACGGGCAGGTTAAAGCGCCTTCGGAACCGACTTCTTTCAAGTGACGGCAAACCAGCGCACAGCCGATAAACGCGTTATCGCGAGCTGATTCGCCGAATCTTAGAGGAGTTGATTCAGAACTCCTCTAAAGAGAAGCTGAAGAGGTCCTGTGAATTCGAACAAGCATTTGAAAGTTGCAATGTAGACATCTTAAAATTATGTCTTAAATTTTCTTTTATTTTTATTAGTAGGAGCGTCATAATAACCACTTAAATTTTCGACAAGGCTCCACCCGTAGCCGCACGCATAGTCAGGAGAGCACTTGTGTGGAGAGAAAAACTGGCAATATTTACGTCATCAACGGGGTCAGATGACCGGCATGCCGGCGAGTACGTCACGACTCTGGACAGGTAACAGGCGGATGGAGATGATCGCCGAATTCCCGGCTGTAATCGCTGCTCGTATCTTTATAAAATAAATGCGGATTACGTTTACGTCTTCCCAAGACAAGTGCGATAGCTGAATTTGCGGGCGAAAACCTATGGAAGTCCACTCCCGGCTCAGATTTTCTTGGAAGGTGCTTCAGCTCCTTTTTGAAGTGCCCGTCTGACAGGGGTATTGGCACCTGTAGTGTGCGTGATTACATTATATTAAAAGACGAGCTAAAGAATCCCCTTTAGTGTCCCTTAAGTTAGTCTTAACCCGTTGTCTATGGCCACTGATCCAGAGAGTCCCACTGATCATATTGTCGATCCGCAGCCAATGCGATTGTGACGTTTGCTAGATGAAGAAAAACAAAAAACGAGCCACCTGGTAAGAAGCCTGGAAATGTTGAACCAGGCCCCAGGTTTTTCTAAACTGCTCAATTACTACAACTACCATTTTACCTTCCGTGTGGTTTTTGTTACCTATGCTCCTTCGGAGACATCGCATCTCTAATCACCGGATTTGGGCATCGCAAATGTAGGTGGTAAAGGATCTCAATAACAATAAAATTGGTAAAATTAGAGTTGACCGTAACATGCCAACACGCGCTTTGCAAACTAATCGGCTATCGCAACCGCCGTATGCAGTAGACATTTATTTAAATATGATTTGAGCACTGCCGTGGTAGCTGCTAACTCTACCCCCCAAAATCGCATATAATATTTTGCCTTTCTCTTTGTATAGATTATTTCGATTTCGACACCCATGAGAAATCTGTCCCGTCCACTTTTTCAAAAAACACTCTAAGATATCAGCAATTGTTGCAACATGTCAAGGGAGGTTGACAAATGACGAGGCTGCAAACGTTTAGCCCTTAAAAAACAGATCGCGAGGCTACACACTCTAAGAAATGCCTGCGCGTCTACCCACTACCAGCAAAACACTCGAAGAGCCAATCTCTGCGACCTTCGAAATCAGCTCAGCGAATGATGAGGCTCAACTTCTGCTTAGATCTCAAAATTAATTCTGAGCTGTGGCATTACGCAATACAAGCCTGACACTTTTGCATTGCGTAATGCTACAGCGCAGACTTCGTTTTAAGTCTAAACGGATGTTCCGCCTCATCATTCGCTGAACTTGTTTCGTAGATCGCAGATATTGGCTCTTTGAGTGTTTTGCGAGTAAACAACGCTAAGGTATTTCCTAGAGTGCACTAAGCATAACGATTTACATACTTACGCCACACTCAGTATGACGCCTCAAAATGATTTCTTAGACATAACTATATCTTCCGCCTCAGCATCCACCCAGTGTTTACCCAAATGATTTGCTCAAAGTAGACGAACTGAGTATATTAGAGTGAAGGCAGTTTTTCCTTCATCTCTGTAAGTTTCGCCCATTCTGCATTATTCTCCACTCCATCAACTACCTTTCTTCCTACATTACGTGATTCGTTCAAAACTATTCACATCAATATTTTGCTCTCCACGTGTTATTTATGATGTAATCCTCACCAATACCAATGCTTTTATGTATAAGTGTCCATGGACACTGCAGCTCAAGAAACGCAGTGCCTGGCCTGTTAGGTTCACGTTTCTTGCTCTGTGATTCGTTATTTTTTATTTCCTATCGGCTGATGGCACACTCTTTTTGGCTGGAGAGCGATAATACGATGTTCAAAACTGGGCACGCTGTGCGTTTTTTTAAATTATTATAATTGAATTCGTATTCCGAATTGCGAACTCATTCAGTTAAATATATCCCCTCGTATTTATTTTATTCGACACTAAATACTTCAACATCTGTGACATTGTTTATAACGTCCGTCTTATGCTTAGCTACCATAAATAAAACTTTTCGCTCACTCTATCATTTGAAATTACTTTGTATAAAATGGGGCCGCATTTCAGTTCCTATCTGACTGAATTACCATGGTCCGTGATGTCGTTGCTCATGACTTTCTAGCTGTGGCATACCGCTTGTGTAATCATACCACACGCGCATTTGTTACGGAATGTCGCCTAAATTCCACAGCTCACTTCTCATTCAGGTTTTAATGCAAGCCCCTCAAGTATCGATCACCGCACTAAATCCTATATACATATACCTTGGTATAATATCCAGTTGTTTTATAACAGTCTAATAAATCCTTCTTCTGAAAGATTCGCTGATCGGGGCACAGAAGCTTAATACTTTGTACCACGTCGACATTCGCAATCCTCCATACTATTTTAGCTTTGCTAGAATGACTTTCAATTTCCACCATCAGGTTCACTTTTGAACCGTAAAACGTTCAGAAGCCAGTATGAGGTCAAGGACGCTTTTAAGTGATTTTATTATCTTGTAAAATTATTTTAAACCCTTCATAAACTTTTTTTCACATTTACTATGCGGCTCATTGTATAACCAAGCCGCTTCTCAAAAAATACATTTAATAATTGCCTTGCTATAGAACTTAAAATATGAATATTTAATCCGGACATGTAATTCAAATTGTCTAAGATATATTTTTGTTAAGTATTAACGGTAATTTTAGCAACACAAAATTACAAAGCATACTTTATAAATTGAAGAAAAACATCTTTTTCAGGGTGTGTCCTTCTCGCTCTATCGACAAGCTCTGATAATTCTGCTTCAGACAACTGTGTACCAGAAAGTGAGCGTGGAGACTGCAACTATGAAGACTACCACGCTTCCGAGTCAAAAAGTGCATTGAATACGAATCGGTAATTCATCAATTCTAATTCACCCAAACACGTAGAATGTCGCGGTTCTGGCTTGCGTAGTTCCCAGATATAAATTGAAGTATTAGTGAACTTTACATAAATCCTGAAAAGCAAGTCAACATGATTTATGCACAACATTTATGTGAAAAAATAATGTATTCCGTCAGTCGCATCAAACATCAGTGAAGTGAATAGTATCTTTCGGGAACATGTTACCTTTCTCGACTCCCGGGGCTGGATTGTACTACTTACATCGTACGAAAAAAAACACAAAACAAAAAAAAACCACTTCTCTACTTAGCCGCATTTAATGCACCATGACTAATTTTTTTATGATTTCAAAATACATGCAAATATTTTCATATACTAACTCTTGCGTGTTTCTTTCCGTACTGATTTTGCCCCATAACAGTCGTTTCCATGTAAAACACATTTTGTTGCATTTTATAGTCTACGCAAAGCTGTGCTCATCACACAGATTTACCTAACATCCTATTTTAAAGATAAAAAGGATCCGTGGTAAAAACAAAATTCTCAACAGCCCCCCCCCCTAAAAAAATGTTGAAAGGTATTTATGAGCATAGCTAAACTTGTTATATATAACAAGTTTCACGTTCTTTACACGAGGCCCCTTTGCTCAACCCCGCATTACACCTTCATTACTGAATTGCCTAATTTTTAACAAAGCACGATTTGTACATTGGGAGTACCTGTGTTTTTTGCAGGCGCGTTGGCGCGTTAACGAGTTGGTACCTTTATGTGCAAATGATGAGTTGATGTATCTTATTAACCCAAAGCGGGAGCTTTTCGCGCAAAATAAGTCTTGCATAGCATTACAAATGAGCAGCGCCAGCCAATTTTAGTCCAATTGTTTTTTGACAGGTTAAGAACCACACATGTACGGTAGCCATTACAAGTGTTCGAGTGGCTTGTAATCGATTACTTTTCGAAATAATTTTTTAATTAGTTTATTACCTTCATTGGCCAGTAATCACGAAAGTAATTTGATTACTTTGAAACTAATAAAGTTACGTATAACGCTTACCTTTTTATACCCTCCTTACCCTCTGTTTCCAGACTTATGACCACTTAAAAACCACATTTCGTGCTAAAAAAACTGCGATATATGTCCACTTCATCAACTTGTACATTGTGCGAAAAAAAAAAGAAACATGATAGGTGCCGACTTGTATCAAAAGGAGGTTAATTTCTTTATGTGAACAGTTTTGCGTAGTAGGTTCTGTTTTGAGCTAGAATTGTGAAGCCTGGATTTTATACAGAAGCTTTTCAGAGTCAATTTGTATGGGTTACTAAGTAGAATGTGCGTCCTTGAGTGAATGTTGAAACGGTCCACTCCTCACCTCATAAAAAATGTACTACGGCTTAAAACACCTTCACACTTTGGTACCCTCAAGTTCAGCAAAATGAGATAATATCAAAACTACGGCGTGATCAAGAGTGAACTCTATGTGGCATGCAAGACAAGCAGTTTGCGTTCTATATAAATTGAGAATATAAATAATTTGTAACGCGGTGATAGCAATCCATTAATGGACAGTACGAACGGCCCGTTTTCAAACCGACGAAAATTCATGAATAGGCGTAGTAATGTTCTCAATGTTTCAAACTTCGTTTAAGCCTTGTTTCCTGATGTTGAAAGTGATAGCGACATGACCTTTAGTAATCGTAACTTTCTTCAAGTAATTTTAACTTTCTCCAGTAATTGTAACTTTCTTCAAAGTTTTAACAGAATTCGATTGAATGCAAATACCTATATCGTTACCTTACCTGTAGCTTAAGCTGGACTTTTCACATCGGACAGGTTATTTCCAAAGCGTCTAGAAACCTGTGGTCGCTGCGAAGGACAATGGTACACTGCACTCCTAAAACAAAGTTAACGGCGTATAAATCTCTAATACGTCCTTTAATAGAACATGCTGCCATCTTATGGGACCCTAATTCACACTCGTATATAGACCAGTAACAGGCGTTTCCAAAACAAATTATCAGGTTCATTTATAGATTAAATAGTAAAGAATCACATGTTTCACCGTTATAAACTGTGTCTGGACTGCACGAGTTTTCATGTCGTAGGAAGGTAAAGCGCTTAAAATGTTTACATAACACAATACATAACAAAAAGTGTTTAAAGTTTGATGACTATCTTTATTATAACATGAGCTGTTACACAAGACATAAACATGAGAAACTGATTCGTGAGTTTAGTTGCAGGAAAGACGTTTTAAAATATTCTTTTTTTCGCGTACCGTCTGCGAGTGGAACTGTTGCGTCGCAGCGTTACGGGCCTTATATCTTTTGCTACATTTTCTAGTGCAATAAGCGGACTTTTCTTTATTAGAATGGAAGGACTAAACCGCTTCCTCGTTTTACTGATTGTTTGTGTGTATATTTTTTATTTGCTTGCTTTTTTAATGCGTTAGTGTTAGTACCTACATGACCACGAAAAGCTGACGCCGTTCGTCTGTGTACAGAACAGTGGAAAGGGAAGCTCGCCGAGTAGAGAGGAAACGAGTAGTGAAGGACGAACGCGGGAGGGAGATGACGTCACTGGGGCGGAAGTTAATGCGCACGCGGGAAACAGATAAACAGCGAAATAAGCGTAAGCGGGCGAACGAGAAGGAGGAGCGGAAGCAGCACCTAGCTCGGCCGGCCGAAATGCGGCACAAAAAGCGGCAAGCCGACGCTGGTCTGCGTGCGGCAGAGGTCGGAGGAAGCAGGCTCAGCGAGCCCGCTTCGCCGGGAAAAAATTAGAGGAAGATCCATTGGTGGATTCTTAGGGAATCCGTTAGCATGCCCCTTGAGAAACGCCACAAACGTCCCCCTTTGGCGAATCTCTTACACTGACCTCGTTACGAAGCCAAAAAGAGGCAGCAAAAAATTGAGGAAGCAATACAGAAAGCCAAAAGAGAAAGCCAAAACAAAAAAATTGACCGCATCTCCACGTGGTGAATGATGTTGGTTGGGAAAATCTCTGGTGGTGCTTGTCTGCGTAGACGCTGAGCCGCAGCATGCCGAGCCTTTCGTTCGTTTTCATCCATGTCAGAAAGAGAATGTGTGGTATGGAACCTGGTTATATACACATTTGAGCATTTGAGCGCAGCGCCCTCTCGTCTATAAACGTTGAG